>JAOEGS010021822.1:0-13522 GCA_025447755.1 Corythornis vintsioides | reverse complement strand
TCAGAGACACAGGGGGCGGCTGCGCAGCCTGCAGGGGGGAAAGGACAAGGAGCCTTTGGAAAAAAAAGCAGGAGCGGTGGGGAAAGGGAAGAGGAGGAGATGGAGTAGGAAGAATAAAAAAGAGGAAGAGAAGAAAGTGCAATAAAAAGGAAGATGAGGAGGAAGAAAAAGGAGGAAGAGAGGAGGCCGAGGAGGAGGAATAAAAAGCAGGGGAACGCAAAAAAAGGAGGAGGAGAAGGGAGGTTGCGGGGCTTTCGCCGAGCTTTGTGCTGTCGGCTGACACCGGTTCTGCTCCAGCCCGGCAAAGCTCTCCGCTCTGGGTCCCTCGCCGCCCCCCCCGGCTTTCTCTCTCTCGCCCCCACGGGCATCTTCTCTCACCGCCCCCCCGGCTCTCTCTCTCTCTCACTCTCTCCCCTCCCTTCCTTTCCTCTACAGAAACACCGCGCCCGGCAGACCCGCCCCGCCCCGACCCCCTGACTCACCCGCTGACGCCGTGACACCGGCAGCAGGGCCGGCGGCGGCCGCGGAGATGTCCCGAAACGGCGGAGACCGCGCGGCTGTCCGCGCCAGGCGGCGGCCATGTTGCCGCCTTCTCCACCGGCACCCCTCCGGCCGCCCGAGTGCTACCAGGCAGAGAGCGCGCTCCGCAGGGAAAGGCATGACGTCATCACGTCTCGCCTCTTTCTGGTTCACGCCGCTGGTGCAGAGGGCCTCCAGCCGGGGCTCCTCTGGCACCACATCGATGGTCCTCGGTCCTCCAGCCCTCTATGGTTCCCGGAAGCCAGACAAGCCGGAAACACGGCGGCCAGAGTGGCTCCACTTGGCTCTATACACTTTAACTATACAATTTTATCAGCTGGCCCGGCTGCGGGGCTGGGCGAGAGCCGCGGGCCGGGCCGGGCCGCGCTGCTGCTGTGCGCCGGCTGCAGGAGAAAGGCGGCTCCCCCGATAGAGACCTATGGCCGGGGGGGAAATCACGGCGGTCCCGCTAGCAGAGCGAGCTGATCAAAAGGCAGGTTTGACTGAGCGCCCACCTCACACGCAAGAGTGCCGGTGGCACAGCCAACCCCCAGCTCGGTAGCGGTTCGCGTGGCTATGTGACTATAAATGTTAACTTTTGTGAATATTCTAACAGCCCGGGTTTTGAGAGAACATACGGAAACCAAACTCGCCACAACGGTCTCACATCTAGACCTGTATTGGTGAGGAGTGTGACTGAAACACCTGCCGTATGACACCCGCCTCTGCTGAGCGTGTGGTGGATCCACAAAAGGACTTGTGATGTTAACGCGGGCAAGAATAAGTGTTTCACCCCAAACTGGTTCTGCTCCTGGCTGAACTATTTTTAGGAAAGCTTCAAGCTGCAATTCAGCCCGAGGCAGGCAAATAGTACGAGAAATTTCAAAGAAGTGAGGTTTGGCAGGGAAGTGGGGTGGAGCAGCCCGGTCCCTACACCGCAAGCTCTGCAGCAGCGCTGGAAGGCCCCTGGCTTTTATGAAACCCACAGAGAGCGAGGAAACTCCTTCCTGTCACATGTAGGTTTGCCTTCATAGTTTTGAAATTTCCCCCAGACTTTTTTGTTTGTTTGTTTGTTTTGTTTTCCAAACCCGTTATACATTTTCCAGGAGGTACTGCCGAGCTGATGGTGTCACGAATGGAAACCAGCGAGGCGCTCCGGCGCCGCTTACGAAGGAAGCGCTGTTCTGCCCTTCACCTCTATGGGGTTTATCGCTCCTTTTCCCGGCCTCCCGCCTAAGCCTCTCTCAACTGCTCGCCCTAAGCCGGGGTCTCGTCGCACACGCGGCTGATTCCAGCCCGCCCGGCCCCCGCGCCGCGTGTGCGCGGCGCTGCGGAGGCGGTGGGAGGGGGAAGCGGAGGCGGAGAAGGGAGGAGGCGGGAGAGGAGGCGGGAGAGGAGGCGGGAGAGGAGGCGGGAGAGGAGGCGGGAGCGGAGGCGGTGAGAGGGGGAGGCGGCGGCGGCCATTTTGCCTGCGGCGGCGCGAGGCGCAGTCCCCGCCGCGAGGTGGCGGCCGCGCGCCGTCCTGCTCGCGCCGCGGCCCAGGTGCGACGGGAGCGCTGCCGGGAGCGGTGCCGCGCAGCCTGCAGTCAGCACTGGGGGGCGCTGTGGGGAAGGGGCGGCTCCGCGGCGAGGCTGCCGCTGACGCCGGCGGCCGCTTGCCCGGCCTCCACTGCTGAGGCGCTGCACAGGCGGCTCCGGAGATTTGCGAGGGCTCCCTGGAGCTGAGGGTTGAGAAGTCAATAGAAAGGGCTTCGTCTGGGTGGAGGGGAGCTCCGGGCCCCGCGCTACTTCCACGGCCGGGGTCCTCAGCCTCGCGGTTCGTACAGCGCAGCAGGGCTCTGGAGCTCTGCGGCCCGTTGGCCTTCCCCACGCCCTTTTCCTCCCGAGCCACGGCCTCCCCGTGCCGGAGGCAGCAGGAAGAGCAGCCGGCAAGGCCGGCGGCCCCGCTGCGTTGCCAGCGCCCTCCTGGAGGGAGCCTGGTAACGGCCCCTCGGGGCTGGTCCACCTCGGGGACGCCTGAGCCAGCGGCTGCCACCGCAGCACCACAGCCCACCCTCATCCACACCACAGCACCATCTACGCGGAGGGCGGGTTTCGGGATAAAAGCCTCCGTGAAACGGGCCGGCAAACGCTTGGGACACCGGTTGAAGACGCAGCCGAGTGCCTCCCTCTGGCAGAGGTCGGTTTCTTCCAGAATCTTAGAAAAAAACCCTGCCATAATAATTATCACTGGTGCCACCTTCTGTTGGTTTTCGCACAGATAACATTCCGTACGAAACGGCTCCAGCTGTGGCTACAATACAGCTGCCCAGAGAGCAGGGACAGAGGTGTAGGCTGACAGTTCCGAGGGAAATTGTGTGTAAGCTGCTGGGAGCAAATGTCTCCAACAGCCAGTTTCCAGAACAGGATTGTTTCCCCTGTGTGTCAGCAGTGTGCCATGCAGCAGGATATCCTACATTGGTAAGCAAACAGGTGTGTGCGTTTTCTGTTCTTAGAAAGACTACATACATACAAAGTTGCACAAATTTAAGTCAAGAGTAACCAATTCTTTTTGTCAGCAGGAGAGCAGAGAAGTGATGGAGCCTGCTGCTCATCCACAATGAGCAAACAAAAGAAGCTTTGTGTATCCATCATGTGTGTCCATTTAGACAAAAACGTAGCCCTTGACTGGAAGACATAACTGATGTCAGTATGAGTTGTTACAAAGCTCTAGCATTCCATTCCATCCCATAAGGACTGCCTTTCACTGAGGGCTGAAATACGGTGAGTGAAATAAGATTCATGTGTTAAACCCAGCTCCTAATTCACTGGAGTCCAAAGCAATTGGAGGAGGTGTCAGTTGTTCATGAATCTGGAAGGATCTGTGAGCAATATGTTTTCAAGTGAAAGGCTCAAAGAGGGTGAGGAGCTCCAGCTTACTTGGCAAGGATGAGGGGAAGCAGTAGCTCTAGGAGGAGAGTGGGAGGGTCCTCACTCCCTGCTTCTGCTTTCTTTCAGTGCCTCTTGCATTCATTCCAGGTCATTGCTCACTGGCCTCCAGAGCAGATCTGCAGCATCACCAGGTACTCTCTTGCTGACCCCTGTTTTGGAAGAGAGGATGCTTGGTCCAAAGCTGTTCCAATGCTGAAAGTGCCTCCATCACATGGGCACAGGTGGCCTGGCAGCTATGGCCATGGCAAGATTGTCAGGTGGAACAGAGAAAGCCAGCTAAATCAGAATGGGACAAAGCCCTCTCAAGAGGGACAAGGCCACCCTGCTGTCTCACAGGAACACAAGCAATGCATAAACGTTTTCTCCTGCACTTAGAAAGAGCAGGAAATTAGAAATCTTGCCTCCAAAGGCCACCATGCTACTTACTTGTATTTTGGGGTTTGTTCTTTTTTTTTTTTTTCTTGGCAGGCATTACCTGTAGGTGTGAGCATGAGCTTCCTATAGGATGTGTTTTCTGGCAGCTGTTCCCTATATGGTATTCTGAGAGGGGAAAAACACCTTTACTTACAAGTTTCATTCAAATGATCTTATGGCTAGTCCAGTTAGGTGTCTGCAAGGATTGTACCAGCAGTTGTGTGGTTAAAGCACAAAGCACTTAGTAAAGGAAATGATGCATTATCCCCATTTTGGGCACATGGGTTGCATTAGTAGCAGTCAACAAAACAGGCCTAGGCTCGCTGCTGAGTGCAGAGCTGACTGGCATGGAGCAGCCTCTGCTCCCTGGGTTTCCCTCCAAGCCCAGTGGCTGCCTTCTGCATCTCTGCTGGGGATGGCTTTGGGTGTTGCTGACTCCTGAGCTGTGCAGGGAATTGTTTGGGACACTGCCAGTTGGTTTCAGTGAAACTGATGCCAACGATGATGTCAACAGTTTAGAGAGGATTGAATTCCAATGCCCTGGAACATCCCCTGGCAGGGTTTAATTTATGCGATAGACCAAGCCAGAGAAACACTGAAGTGCTTTTCCCAAAGTCATATAGTATGTTTTGAGCATTAATCTTGGGAGATCCCTTGAAAGATACAGATCCCTGGGCCACGTTACACTAAATATGCCACAGATGGTGTGTATGTGCCGGGGCTGCAGAGAGGTGCTCTCACATGGAAAGGTTTTTTTCACAATGTTTCCCGAGTCTTTTCCCAGCTTGGAAACACTCTGCAAGAAAAAAACAACAGCAACAAAAAAAAACCTTTGGATTTAAAGCCGCAGAATTATAGGTGGGCTAAATTAGGTTGTTGTATGAATCACCTTTCAGAGAACGGGGTTTGCTGAACTCTCCTGGGCAGTATGTACCTTTGTCTTTAACACCTAAGCTCCAAGGCTGAAACCCTGAAATGAAATGCACCGTTTGAAGAACACTGGAAGAATGACAATATATTGTCTTCCCATGTATAACTTGGGTTCACTTAAAATTCCATTTAATGCCATTTCTAATTCTCCAAAACACTTTATTGCTGTTGTGACATAATGCTCTTGGGTAGCTGTTTCACTAGCAACTTTCAGCAAGAGTCAGAACCTGGATTTTGGTGAAAAGTAGGTGCCTTACCTCCAGAAAGCCATCCAAAAAGCCTTCTCTTCAGCACCCCTATGCCCTGGTTCACTAAGTATGCAGGAAATTAAGGGGATGCACTGACAAAGTAGACATACGTAAACTCCCAAAATCTAGACTTTTAGCATAAAAAAAAAAAAAAAGCTGAAATCCACCAGTTTCCAGCAAGTTTTTGCCTTCTCTGAGATCACCACAAAGCACTGTAAATGCCATCATAAGTGTGACTCTGTCTGGTGGCACTTCTGCTTTCCACTGGAATAAGGCTAATGGCTGGCGTTCTTGCTTAGCATTGGGAAGCACCTGGATCCACTGACCCACTCAGCCTGGAGGCATTCAAACCCACAGTTTGCATTATGATTTATATTCCCTAACCACCAGGGCTGGGGGCGGCAGAAGCAGAGCTGGGCTCAGACAGGAAGGCAGCTCTGGAGCAGGAAGAGAGAAAGCCTGAGGGTATATGTAGGTGTGTGGAGAAAAGCCTGGCTTATGATCATGCTGCTGAGGAAAACTGGGAGGCTATCTTCCATTTTGTGGGCAAGTGCTCTCCAGTCACCAGGTTATCCCATGGCAGGGTGATGGTCATCACTTTCTTCTCCTTTGGCCCTTCAGGGAAAAGCAGTGCTCAACTCAGCACAGTGTCTCCTTTAGGAGAGCGTTTGAAGTTCAACAGGGCAAAGAAATGCAGGAAAGAGGAGAGGGTCAGGATCTCAGGCTCTGCCTTGAAATCCTTGCTCAGTGCACGGGACCACTGCAGCAGCTGTGGAGACACCCCCTTGCCTTCACCCACCCTGCCAGGGGCCCACCTAACTCTGCTTCTGTCCGCCCTGTGGTGGCCCTGGGCGCACGGTCTGGGGGCCACACTCCCTGTGGTGGGTGATGGAAGGGGCCTCTCAAGCTTTCCCTGTGCCCCCTGCCCTGCCAGGCGGCCCTCACCGTGGTGGCCACGGTGCAGAGCCAGGGCCTGGCACTCTAGATAGGCCCTGAAGCTTCTTACAAGCTGCAGTGGTAATATTTGTTGTATCTCTACAGCACCCAGATGGGCAGGCTGCTTTGCAAGCAAGACATAGTGGTGGGTCAGCTGAGATCTTCAGCTTAGAGCTGACCCCTTGGAGAACAGAAAACCCATCTGCCCCAGCAGGCAGCTATTAAATCTCTTTGCTGACATAGGTCAGAGGTCCAGAGCTAGTTTAATTAAAGCTGTAGACCTCGTGTAATTGCTGGAAAAATTAATGAGTGTCTTGAGAAATACTGTTTTCTGACTTCATGTGCATTCTCCTTCCATACACAAGCATCTACATGCTCACACAAATGCCCAGCCCCAGTAGGCTGCACCTCACTAGCTCTGTCCAGTTTTGGGCTGAAGAAATCCTGAACTATGAAAAACACACAATACCATCTCCCTGTAGATGCTTCAGAAACACTCGTCTGACGTTTTTTGGTCATGACTTGTGTCCTTGTATACCTTGGGACAGTGCCCAAGTCTGTGCACGCTGTATCCTGAGGTAAGGTACAGGGAGGCGCCAACAAAAATGAGAGATAACATCATCTCATGGAGCACTTCTGTCAGATGCTGTTCCCCATGCAGGTTGGCAGATGTGTTTATGTGTTTGCTGCTGCTACAGGTTGGTTGGTTTATTATTCTTATTGTGGTATCAGTCTTTTGAATTGGGTGTTAAAAGGCAAGCAAGATTAGATTAAGCTAGAAATTACTGGAGGGTGATTTGCTGAAGTTAAAGTAAATTCATAAGCATATGGTTGGTGGTTCTAATGGCAAGGACTTGTTTTTTGACTCTTCCTCTGTCATCAGTGCAGTCTGTTTCTCATCTGGGGGTGTGTTACTGGAAGGGTACATAGGATGGTCAAGACACTTGGTCTGGTGTCTTTTATTGGTTTAGGTGTGTGAACTGTGGCTGAGCATAAGGTAAAAATGTTGTTACAACAAATGAAAAAGTGACTATTATTTTCTTCTGTACATAAACACTCTCCCTGGAGGGCTCTTTGCATTCAACAGTTCAGTTGAATGGATTTTACTTGAAGAAATGATGTTTCATAAATCTCAGTCTTAGAGCTCTGGCTACTTTGTGCTTGAGAAGCCATTGAATCCATTAGGGACACAGTGCCACATTTCAGAAAGGAAGCTGTGGAGAGAGCTAAGAGCCAGATGTCTGATAGCTGGAGTAACAAACACTTTACAGCACGCACAAGAAAGAACTCCCATGCAGCTCCCAGGTGGAGGAAACAGGGGCCCACAGCTTCAGACTGCTTAGTGGAACCCAAATACTCCTTTGCCCCAACCACACAGGATATCTTCCACTTCTTTCAAGCTTTCAATGTACCACTGATGCCAGCAGCCAGAGCCTGTTTGCTGCCTTTGCTTTTGCACATGTCAAAAAATGCTGCTGCTAGATTGCTGTGTTTGCAGTTTGGGCTCCTTGCTACCCCCTAGCTCAGTCCCAATCTAACACCCAGGTGGGATATTGGTGAGCAGCTGCCTCTAAACCTGCTTTGCACATGTAGGGTTCGGATTCTCTCTGCTTTCTGTCTTGCTGTGGACAAAATTGCCCAGTCGTTAAAAACAAACATCCTGGGAATATCCATAGGCTGTGGTATCTAAGATCTGGAACAAGTCTACAGTGCAAAGACAGCCAGTCCTGGGTAGATGCTAGATGATGGGCCAGCAAATTTCCTGAGGCTTCTGCCAATTCCTTCTTCTCTGGCCTTTTGGTGAGACAGAAATGCATGTCTAGGGAAAGAAGCACTGTCCTGTGGGCAGGCAGAAGGATGGTAGTTCAGCCAGCAAAGCATAGGAAAAGAAGCATCTCAGAGGTAGCTTGCAGCAGCAGCTAGGGTCTAGGTGGTTCAGATAATGAAATTATGCCAATTTATACCTTCTGAGAATCTGTTCCCTGATTTTTTAATCTGTGTTATGTCCTTGGAGACAGGATGAGTGCTGGAAAGGGCATGTTGTCTGCTCACAGTGATAGCAAACCAGTGTGGTCTGACTGGCCTCAGACTACACACACGTTTTCTTCTCCAAAGGCTTCTTCTCCACATTGCTAAAAACATGTGGTTTGTTCCTTGACACAAAATCTTTTACTGGGAGAGGCTCCTGTTGCTGTGGTCAGCATAGGCTGGGAATCACCAGCTGAGATGAAGGCCATAGGTTGGAGCCCATTGTCCAGGGTGGCCATCGTGTGACTCCAGCCTCCTTGCAAAGTGCAGAGCAAAGTCAGATCTGGCCGTAAACCACTTTGTTACACAGGAAGGCAACCTGCCAGCTTAGGCAAAGCCAGAGTTAGGTGGATTGGGACTTTGGACACTCCACACTGTTTTCCATCCTTTTTCAACCTACCCAAGCTGACATACCCAAATGAGTTCTGTGCGAACTTTCTTCTTATGCTCTTTTCTCCTTGCAAGGCCATTCCCAGCATGTTAACTACCTGTTTCATGAACTCTTTTCTTTTTTTTCTCTGAAATGCCAAGCTATGAAAATGTTGAGAAAGACAGAACTCTCCCTTGCTACCATACACAGTGTCTTCTGGGGCAGGATTTGTAAATCTAGCACCTAGGAGCTGTAGCTTACAGGGAATGACTAAATCCTGGTTGCTGAGGGACTACAATAAATTTAAATAAAGTCAGGGAATTCTTAAGATATTTTAGATGAACCTTTATAGAGATTAATGCATTTTTATGTTCTTTTGCTAAAAGTCATAGTAAAAATGTCAGCAGTTTAGGGACTGTCTGCTTGATGTTTCATTTAAAAGTTGGTAAACTGAGGTGTATTTCAGTGCAGTTGTTTAAAGACAGATGTTGCTAAAGAAACCCAGTGACAACTGTTTTATTGTAAGCTCTCCTAGTATTATTGTCCTGACTTGAAGTATCTACATGTTCTGCCTTATCATTGTTTGACATTATCTGAAGAGAATGCTACGAGTAATGTATTAGTTCAACTTCAAGTGTGAGACAGAAACCAGTATTTGGGCAAAATCACTTTTATATTTCTTTACCACTTGGCCCCGAGGGAGCCAGTATATTAATTTCACAGCAGGAAGGAAAATCTTCTCAATAAATTTTTTTCTTTCTAAATCAGAGGGTTATAGATGATCCAATTTCAAAACAGCTCAAAGGTTCTACTCTGTTTTGTGGTAGCCGGTTGTAAAATTCAAGCTCATAAAAATATGAAGTGAGAATTGTTTCTTGTTTGGTTTTGTTATTCTTCATGTTCACAAAATGTTAGAAGGCTCTGCACTATCCCATTGGCAGGGGTGTTGGAACTGGATGAGCTTTAAGGTCCCTTCTAACCCTGACAATTCCATGATTCTATGGTGCCAAATGAACATGGTGCCTTTCTTTTATAACAGACTTTTTCAGACAATGAAAATGCAGTCAATTGGCATTAAGAGATTAAAATTAACTCAATAAATTATTTCCAAGTACTTTATGGAGTCTCTCAGCCAGGAAGGGAGTTTCTAGTTAATGAAAAGCTGCTATACACAGTCCATGTGTGACTCCTTTCGGTGAGATTTTAGGGAAGAAACATGGAAAGCTGCCAGGTGAAGAGAGACAAGAGATGATAAGAGACACTTTCTCATCCTTCTGAAGCCCTCCTCATGGTACAGGAGCTGTACAGGGCAGCAGTGCGTAGCTCACGCCTTCATTATTTAAGCTTACCAGGACACAGCTTGATAACTTAAAGCCTGTTTATTCTAGCACATATTAAAACCCTTCTCCCCAGACACTCAGCCTAATAAATGCCCATTTATCTCCATTTTCCGCTGCTGGAGGTCTTCAGGCTGCCTCCACACAACTCCCACACAGACTGCAGCAGCCTCTCTCACACATATCTCAGTGTGCACAGCATTTAGGGTTTTTTTCCTGGTGTAGGAGGTTTCTATTTTTGCATTAGCAGCTCCCAATAAGCTCTGCTCTAGCTCATGCTACATCACAGGTTTTCTGTGTTGTGGACAGACTGGGAAGATAATAGGCATACAACAGTGAAAAATGCCTTTGGACTTTCCATTCTAAAGAAGGAACAGGACTTGTCCACTTCTTCTCTTAATTTATCAGTGGGGGTTCCAAGCAGTTGCACAGCTACTGGATCAGCACAATCCCTTTGGTTGGTATCCCGCCCCTCACACTGAGCAGGGACACACACCTCTGGGAACAACTTGGCCATACCTGTAATGTCTTGACACCCCAAGAAAACAGTGGGGAGCTTTAACTACTAAATCTGAGAGCGCGTGTGCTCGGAAGGGGGTTTCAGTGCACAAGATATTAAACTTCTGTTTGAGACCCAGTATGTTTTGTCTGACTGCCAAAAAAAGCAACTCACTTTTGCTGTCTCCATTTCCATTTGTCAAGCTCCCTGTCTCACTGGGATGTGCTGGGGCACTGCAGTGACGGTGTCCGTAAAGCTCCCAGGACCTGGTTAGGATGCCAGGAGGAAATGCCACCACACTGTCACCTGCTGGGACTTGGTGTGACAGGCAGGAGGACCCCGCGTGTGCCCTGCCTGCGTGTGCCCTGCCTGCGTGTGCCCTGCCTGTGTGTGCACTCTGCCGTTTCTCGGCTTTATAGCTCCACCACGATGCTCTGAGGTGACAGACTGGGCCATGTTGCTATAGGAGTGCATGCCTTGACTAGAACTCCCAGTGATGAGGTGGAAAATTATCTTTCCATGCCCCGTGTAGCTGGGGCCTCTCCATCGCAGCAGCTGGCAGGGGTGTGCGGTGCTCCTCCCACGGGCCCTGTGTGCACACTCAGCCCCTCACGTTTTACACGGGCCACCAATCCAGTGGCAAATGGGATGATTTATGGTCACTGCTCAGCCAGCCTGAATTCCTTGAGTGGATGAGTGACCTTGAGTGAGTGGATGTTGGACTCTGGCCAATTCCTTGTTGATTGTGAGTGTCTGCCTTGCCCAATCTAAAGGCAGGGAAAGGTGTTTAGCTAAGTAACTGCAGGATTTTCTCTACTCTTTTTATTTTTTTTTTTTAAGCTTGACTGAAGTAAAATACGACCTTAAAAGCATCAGTAAATAGTGCAGCTTTTGTGTAAACACATCAGCTGTACATCTGCTATTTCTTTGTTCTTTTCTGGTAATAGAGAAGTTGTAGAAGGCAGACGTACACATACCTTCCACTGCGTGGGCTCCTTTCCACCCCTCCAGCAGTTGCCTTTTCCTACCATGGAGCTTTGCAGGGAGCTGTCTGTGAAGGAAGGAGACAGGGTGAAGGGCTCTGGAGAAGCTGGGTGCTGATCTTGGTTTTGCCAGGAATCTCTCCTCCTTATGAAGTCCTTGGGCATTGGTTGTACCTGATACCATGTGCTTCCAGGGTGCAGAGGACTGTGGCAGCTGCTGGCAGGTTGCACTGCCCTGGGAGCACTCATTGCCATACAGGGATGATAAAAGGTGCTTCCTACATGGAAATGTTTGCTTCGGTCTCCCAAACTAAGTAAAGAGCTGGCTGTTCAGCACTGTGATGCTGTTCAAGTAGGAGTCATTCTGGACAAGCACAGCCTGCCTGTTCTGGATTTGGGCTGTGCCTTCTCATAGACCTGCTCAGGGATGTTGCAGGATGGGGGATGTGTAGCTCAAATATTCTACAGGAGGCATGTCTGGGAACACCAGTCCACTGCTGAAGAAGTGCTGTCTAATCAAAGACTCATAATACAGCCTGGACAAAGGGAACATGCTGTTACCTTCCTCAGTAAAATAAGCCCTATCATAAAAAAGCCAAAAGGCTTCACACATTATACCTGAAAACTTTGAGAGCTCCTCTGGGGAAAAGGACAAAGCCACCAGGTCCAAAACCTTGAACTCATAGAAGCTACAATAAGTACTATGTCTTGGTCCCGAGCTAGTCATTGCACTTTGAAGGAATCAGGATAAACATGATGTTCTGCAGGATAATCCCAAATGTGGTAGTGAAATGTTAGCCACAGGCTCTGCATCCCAGAGAAATGGTGTGTAGGAGGTACAAGGATTAGGCAAATAATCCCAAATTGCTACTTAATGAATTTTTACCCAATAACTAAATATTAGATCGAAGATGTTGATAAATCAGAGGCTCTAACACCACCAGAGCTCATGCTCTCAGGCAGACCATACGGCTGAGACCGAAAGCAGGCAAGCTTCACTGAATCATTCTGGGGATTGTCCTCGGGGTGCTGTATGGATGCAGAACCACAGCGGTCCTTCTCCTCAGCAGTTTAGGATCCAGGCCTCAGTTCAGACCTAGCAGCCAATGTGAAGTGCTGTGGAGCAGTGTAAGGAAAACATTGGCTGAGGAGAGTGCGTCCATGAGTGTGAAACTCAAATAACCTCTTGACCCACAATCCACCTATGGTTCAATCCACTCCACTCAGTCAGATAGAAACTGCTTGCAGCTATGCAAATAGTCCATCCTGCCTGTCTTGTTGGCCTTGCCTCCACCTGACCTAATTGGCGTGGTGAGTAAACACCAGAATGAGGTCAAACACGGGGCTAGGTTTTCCTTGAAATGGCTCCAGCTGTGGCCAGGCTGCTGCGGCAGCCAGCGGATCTGCTCTGGGAGCAACAGCAGCAGCACCCGTCCCCCCGAGGTTGGACGAACCAGAGTGGGGTGAGGGAGACCTTGGGCTGAGGGTTCAAATCAATCAAACAGCATCTGTATCCACTGATCCATGACAACCCGTGGTTGGAGCTCTGGGCCTGTGCTCAGACATTCCTTTGCCTCAGAAGCGTTTCCAGGGCGAATCATGGCACTGCCTGACGGGGCGGGGGTTTTTCAACACTGCAGCAGGCGCCAGGTGAGGTGGGTTTTTTTACCCAAGTATTAAGTCAAGACAGTCTGCCAGGGATGCAGGCAAGCCCAGTCAAGTTCTCACATACTTGTGCTATGGTATGAAACTAAACTGTGAAGTTTTCCAAGCATTTTAATGAACATGTTTCAGACTTTTTTTATTAACTTTTAATACCTCTTTCTCTTGGCAGTTCCAACTGCTGTGCTACAGGAAAGGCCAAGCCACCCTCCAGTGCTGTTCCAGGTAAATAGGCCTTAACCACAAATTAACACGTACACCTTGTACTGCTTCTGAAGCTGTAGGCCCTGTGATCTGTATGAGAATAGCTGTTTGCAGTTGCTGGTTGTGGGTTTGCTCTCTGAAGCCCCAGCCAGCCAAGTGTCTAACAGAAGATGCCCAAGCACTGTCAGCATCTCAGAGGGAACTGCAGGAACTGCAGCATCATTTGTGGGCTTTGCCTGCAGGAGTCTGGGGGTATTCATAGATTCATAGATATTAGGGGTTGGAAGGGACCTAGAAGATCATCTAGTCCAACTCCCCTGCCCGAGCAGGGTCACCTAGACCAAATCACCCAGGAACAGATCCAGGCGGGTCTTAAGTGTCTCGAGAGATGGAGACTCCACAACCTCCCTGGGCAGCCTGTTCCAGAGCTCTGGCACCCTCACTGAGAAAAAATTCTTTCT
>JAOEGS010021821.1:16174-30384 GCA_025447755.1 Corythornis vintsioides | reverse complement strand
TATGCCTAGAATAGCTCATGTGATATATAATTAATTCATGAATATGCCATAATGCATTAGATTTTGTTTATTAACAACTCTGGCAATTGTACACTTCAAGAACATGAATAAAATTAACCTTCTTTTACAAGCATTAAGTTGTTGGTTTGTTGTTTTGTTTTTTTTTCAGTAAAGGAGCTGCACACTTCACTATGAAACACAAAATGGGTCAAATGTAAAACTGGAAGTCAAGTATCATTAACAAAAAACCCCAGGTAAAGACTGCAACATTTAAAAGAATGCAGGGAAAATATCCAGGTTATCCTTCAGAATCTGCATTCCAAAGCAAAATTTTCATATATAGAGAGACTTCATGTTAACACAGATATTCTCAAAATACAAATTTTGGAAATAAATGTTTCAGGTCATGTAATTACTACAGCTGTTTCAAGCACTAGATAAATGAGCTACCTGATTCCAGTCCAAATTCCAGGTAGTTTTCTGTCACAATAAGAATGGCCATTGCCTTCACAAAGAAGAAAAAACCAAAGGTGACACAGACTGATCTTTCACCTCCATCCTCTACTTTGAAATAATGGGTAGTCAATGAAAACAGTACCTTGCTACACAAGAAAAAGGTCAAGGAAAATTAAGTTTTTAAAATAACTATACTTAAAGCTGTTTTTTGGTCATCTACACTAGGGCTGTTCTACGATGCACAATTTTTTTTTTAATGCAATATGTGTTTGGCCTATTTTAGGTTAAAATTACAGAATACTATAAAGCATAATAATCACATAATAGGTAGTCAAGAATACACTACACTGGAGTATAGTCTGGATTTAGGTGGAATTGTAGTCAATTACAGCAATATTCAATAATCTTAATTTTGGGTTAACAGGAGAAGTACGTTTCAGTTTAAATGCAAATGATTACATAATCATAATTCATATTAAAAAAAATTAGAAAATTGTATCTTCAATGAAAATATCAAGCTGAATGAAAAATACACCATCAAACTACATAACTCAAGATTTAATATATCTTAATTTCAAAAACCAAAGTATTATTCCTCAATGCAATGAAGTGAATAAATTTTTAAACACAGAAGAGCTGTAAGTTTTCTTTTTTTTGTTCTTTTTGTAAGAACAAAATGTTCCAACAAGCATTTCTATCAGTAATGGGATAAAATTTCTCAGGTAGGAGAATTTCTTCTCACAGGGAACATGGGCCTGCCTTACAAGAAACTAGTACAAATGGCATGGGCTTGTTGCTTAGAGGGCTAGGAGGTTTACTAAACATAAAACATATGAAGAGATAAAACTTTGGGTTTGTCTACTCTCACATGCTTTTATTCGAGTTTTCTTATCTATCAAATATAGCAAAACAAAAGCATGTTTAGTACTATATAGAAAGGAAAAAAATTGTCCTATGCTCATGCTGGGTGAAAAACAACCAACCTTATATAGCCCTATATAGTCTGGTATGATATACGAAGTCGTTTCATGTAACCCCAGTGCTGCAAATACAAACATCTAAGACACCACCTGCTTTGTTATCAAGATTTTTTTTTAATGTTTTTTGAGCATTCTCCTTTTTAGCACATTTCTAAACATTATTAGCTCCAAAGTTAAACTGCTGATTTGGATACACTTTTCATTATACATTATCAACTCTTTACTATAAACTGCAGCCTATTACAAATGATTTATTTTTCTTTCAAATGGCAGGCAATATCCAGTCCGTATGTAAAGTACTTGAGGATCACACAAGGCGTTGCCTGCTCTGAAAAAAACCCTAGAATGAAAAAGATTTGCAATGTAAACTTTGTTTGATGCAACCATGCAACACCACATTCATTCATATTTGTACTTTTCCCTAATACTACAAGTATTTTTAGATGTAGATTACATACATATTTTAAAGTACTTATATAGTAAAACATTTGAAAAGTTATTAATTCATATATCAAGAAACTACATGATTATACAATATCTCATCTCATTAAGCAGCATGTATTTAACAAACACATTGGTGTATTTCATGTATATGCAGAGAGGTACTCATGTACACAAGGTCTAAGCACAGCATCTAATGACATTCTTAAACCAAGCTTCTTCTTACATCTAAGAACACTGATCACAAATTGAAAAAACTTTAATTTCAAATTTTGAAGCTATACAGAAAGCTTCATAATGGCCTGTGATCAAGAGTTCTAAACTATAAACACATGTGTAACACCCTAGATACTTGATGTTTTCAACTGTGGTATATACCTACACGATGTGCAAAATTCATGTGGGAAAAAGAAAGCATACTACCAATACATTCCAATTACACTGCAGATTCAGAGTCCAATAAATAAATTAATGATTATGGAAACTATATGTGACTGCAACCCTTCATTAGATGAATAACCACCAATGCTTCCTATTTGACGGATGGAGAAAACTGAAGCATTATGGATCACTTCACCACTTCCTTTCACTGCTTGACCTAATGTTACAGGTCTTACTGAAAAAATAATTTTGGAGTATACAGTGTTAATAGTCTCCAAACCCCACCATTTTTTTTGGGTCACAAATGGTGCTATGTCTGTACAATTTACGATATACATGTGTAAAAAAATAATTTTCTATTCTAAACTGTTTCAATTACGGATTTTTTGAATAACATAGTCCGCTGATATTCATGCACACTGTTGATGAGAAAAAGATTCATTTGTTTCTTTGAAAATATATTAAACTTTTGGATTCACAACCAACAACCAAATAAGCTCCTCTATTTCTAATTGAATGTATGTAGAAAAAAAATATATAGTCATAGAGGTTATTTAAAGGCATTTGATGACTACTTTTCCCTAGATCAACTTTCAATTAAGTTAAGAACAGACCTTCTTTGTTCTGCTGTGTCATCCATAGGTGTTCCAAAAGGAGCTAGTGAGATTTACTGACCTACTTATGACATCAGGATACTTAAACCTTTCTAGGCAATAGAGAGCTTTCCAGCTGAGACATGCCTTACTTTTGCCACAGCACATTAATTTCCCTATATAGCCATGATTCTGCAACAGAACAGATTGCATACAATGCTGCTGAAAAGTTTATAGACAAAGAGTTAAGCAACCTGACTTAAGTTTTTCTCAATGATGAATTTTAAATAGCTGTATAAATGCATCTACAACAGTAGTACAACTATTGTCAGTGTAATGCCAATATACCCCCAACACTGAAACTGTAATACTACATTCATGTACTTTCAGACTAAATTTCTGTTAAAACACAAATATATAGACTAGATTTGTTTTTGGATTTTTTTCTCCATGTCTACATTATCAACATTAAAAAATGCTAATAGTGGGTTACTGCACTGGACCAATACATCAGTTTCCGGAAGACATGGCTAAAATAAAATTAAATCACCAGTTTCATTTTATATAAGCTTCTTTCAGTCATTCTTCAGCCAAATCCTTAGTACAACCTATCCTATCACCTCTTAACACACAGTCATGAAACAAAACAGACACCTATGAACAAAAAACAAAATTATTCTAGAATTAATTATTGACATATCAAACTGTTTGATTTCAGTTCAAAAGACATAGACAATCAAATTTTTCTAATACTTATATTCAGATGAATCATTTCTGGTCTTGATATAGTAAATAGTTGTCTAAGTTTTAAAGTATTCTCAGCACCCCAGAGTCCTGATGTCACAACACAGGAACAGACCAGTGTTTTTTCAAAATCTCTTTTCACCTGCATAGGTTCCAGTGATCACAAGGATTGTTATAAATACCTCTATGTATCACTCTTAGCACCATCCTCTTTCACCCTAACAGCTGTAACGCCCAGAATAAATTATTTTAACATATTCAATGGAGATTGACTCTAATAAAAAGTTTATACTGTACTTCCTGGTATTGCAGCCTTCTGCACTGACACTAACCCCTCAGACTGCACAGGATCAACCTACTCCATCCCAACAGTCCAGGAACCATACAGGTATTTAAGCAAAGCTGTATTCAACATTAGGAAGCAGTGACTTAACAAGAACTCCTAAAAAAACACTCTGTGCAGAAGGCTCCTATAAAAACAAGGTCTTTTAAATGCCACAGGGAATAAATACATAAATAACAACAAACAAATGCTGTATAAAGTGACAAGAAACTAGTTCTGATCATCTGTTTCTTTTGTATGATTAATAAATAACTGTTGAATTACTTGGTATTGGATAAGTAATTATACTTATTCAAGGTTACACTTGTATAGAGGTTTCTTATTTCCCAGAATTTATTTCTGACGGCTTGGTCCTACATGTCAGGACATTCTTCCCTGGGTTTTTTGCATATGTTTTTAGAACTGACACACAAATTTTAAACTTTAATTTCTTTCATGCAAACAGAAGAGTTTTCTTTGTAAAGCATACAATTACTAAAAACTCAAAACAGTATTGATCAATACACAGCTAGGTAAAAAAAAAGCTGAAGCATGCAATTAACTGTTCACAGCTTAATAAATAAAATTTAGCTTTTAGCACGTGATCTATTGCTTTTAATACTATTCTATATGATCTTATGTCACTTTCAGTCATGTAGGAAAGCCAGTGTGAAAATACAGCTAATGTGATTCTAACATGCAGGGAATACTAGATCTTGCTTCAGTCTCCTACAGGACCAAATGTGCAATTAGATCTCAAGGGTTTTAGTCAGATTAGGATAAAACTAGAGAGGCTGATTTAGGCTCAATTCATCTAATAATGGCAGCTGAGAAACAAACAATCAAAAAAAGACCCTAATAGGTACTTGCATGTTCACTTTACTAAAACAGAAAGCTTCTGCTGCCAGACAATCTAAGCTTTTTTCATTTCTGCATTTGTTTTTATCCTGAATTGATGACCAAATGAAAGCAGCATTCAGGAGAGCATTCAAACACTACTGTAAGGAATAAGTATTGCCATGGGTTTTCCTACAATATGTAATTCACAACTCTTTTTCACCTAGAATTGCAATCACTGTATTATTATTTAAGTTGGCTACACCCAGAATTTGAAGGATGAAGCAAATGGGGCACTGCCAACAATAAACTTGAAGTATTTGAAGCTTCTTTTTCCATTAGTTTTATTAACCTGCTCCTCATTCTCAAAATGGGAGTCAAAAATGTTTGCTTTCCTTTCTGATTTCTTAAGCAGAACGTGTCTCTCTCTCCTTCCCTCTGCCAAGATTAAACTAGAACTCCTGACTTCACCCTAACAATTAAAAAAACCACTGTGCTATAACAGTATGTAATAGCTATAATGCAGCAGAATATCATTACAAGGTGTACAAAAGCCACACACTGACTTTCCTATGACTACCTAGTAGACTAGAAAAAACACCTTTTGGACTGCAGAGCTGAGTGCTGACAAGTCAAAGAAGAACTACCTGGTCTGGAAGCAAGCTACAAGAGCGTTTATTTTTTTTCCCCATAATGTTAGTCACCTCCTTCTTCTAGCAAGTTCTTATTAAAAGGAAAATGATGGATATCATTTATACTTCAGGCTATTAGAAAAAAATTCTGTCTTTATGATAAAGGCAGCACACATTTTAATAATTATCAAGTACAGACAAGCATTAAGCATCTCCAGAATGGTTAGCCAAATAGATAAAAACCATTAGTGTTCAAGGGGTTTATACAATACCATCAGCTATTCCTAATATAAAACTAAACCAAAACCAAACAAACAACAACAAAAAGAATTCAACACCATAACAATCTCTCTTAAAGAACAGGCATTTATACAGAGGAATCAATTTTCAATATTCAAGTGCTACATCAACCCTAACTTCCCACTTTATCTGGTTGGTAGCTGTTGAGAGAGCAGAGAAGTTGCAGAAATCCATTTTCTAACTCACCTTTCTATAACCTACACTCTTGCAGGCCCTTATTCAATTCCACTGCTTTATAATCTATCACGTCTCTAAAAGATAACTTTCCTTCCTTACGTGCACGTCTGGGTTGGTATGTGGAAAGCAGTTAATTACTGTGCAAGCATCCATGTCTGATATAGCCTTCTCCAGTAAAAGGAAATGAAAATAGATGTTTCCTTCCATAGTTTGATATAGCCCATTTGATAAGTATCAAATTTCTTAAATACTCTGCTTCTGCTTCCCTCAGTTTCAGAAGGCAGTTCAATTTTTCACAGAGCTTTGTCAATATACCACCTCAGCTCCTACAACTGTCTACACATTTTATTTTCTGTGAATTTCATAAGAGTGGCTTGAATGTATTTTAAAATAATTTATTCATGTATCTATGCAAAAAATTCCTACATGCTTTATTATACTATTTCATTCAGGAAGCACCAGATTAAACACACTGAAAATAAAAATTGTGCAGTAAACTGCGCATATATCAAAAATATCTCAAAATACATTGTGGACAGAAATCCATTTCTGATGGCATCATGTACAAAGAGAGTGTACTGTGCATGCACTACCCTACAACATCATTAATTTTTATCATCCTTTTTCCAAATGTTAAATATTTGTGTATTCTGCCAGTCAACAACAGAGATATTTATATGAACTGCAAAATTATGTGAACTATTTGGAATAGATAAGAGTGATTTAATACGACAAAAAAGGATACACTGCAAAAGCCAAGACGAGCAGACACCACACTATACTGATATTCATTTCTTGTGAGGGCTTCACAATACTGTAGTAGGCTTCTGTCACCACATACACAACTGTAGCTGCAACAGTGAAATCCACCAGCCACTGATATTCCGGAAAATAATGCAATGCTGAAAAACACACATTAAAGGTGTGAAAACTGCCATATATAGAATGAAGCAACAATTAAAAAAAAATCAATTAACTGAGTTCTAGGTAGAAGCTGATCATCCAAGTGAAGAGGAACAAGAGCAAAAGACACATTTGTTTTCCAATCAATGTCCTGCATTCCATTTACATTTCTGTTACTGGATACTCCAATAGCCAATGTTGGAATTTATAAGGCTGTAAGATTTTACTATTTTATCATCTTATCTTTTATATATTATCATCCTAAATTCCAAAAGCATACTTAATTTAGATCTTAGCATCACAACAGTAAATGGTTCTCTAGTTGAGCTGAGTTGCAAGTTTTTCTGACTTCGTTAATAAAAGCTCATTTTAAAAACTACATTATTGTGCTTTGATTAATAAAAGAACAAATTCTGTTCAGTGATATAACTTTTCAGCTCAGTTCTTCCAACATACTGCATTTGCTTAAGTCAGCAGCTGTTTCTACAGGCAGTGTCTGCTCCCAGCAATGATAACACCCCATGTTTAAAGTTAGTGCCAAGGGCTGCAGTGCAGGCCAAGGCCACTGCTGGATCTTTTGCACCCCGCTGGGAGTGCAGAAAGTGAAAGGTGCCACCTGCAGAGAAGGGTGGTCAGGATATATGACCCTGAACTGACCATCCAGGGATCCCAGCCCATTGACAGCATATTTGGTGTAAAGCTGAGGGATCACAAGGGTCAAACTCTTCTTCTTCCTCTCTTATTCTCTGGCTGGCATCCGAGGAGGACTCTGATCTGCCTTTGATATGATCTGTGCGTTCTTGAATCCAGCAACAGAAACCAGCTCCTGAACACAGTTCCCATCTTCCACTGGGCCCATCCTGGGACTTCCCCTGTGCCTGCTCCACAGCATCAGTGGTGGTGATGACGTAATTACCATCAGGGGGTTTGGGTTCAATACTGTTTTTGTATGTATCTATATTTCATTGTTACTATTTTCCTCATTTCCATTAAAGCTGTTTCAGTTCCCTTTTCTAATTGCTGAGTCTCTCTCTTTTTCCCTTTCTCTTCCCCTTTAGGGAGGGAGGGTGGTTAACAGCTGTTATAGTTCTAGTGGGTTACCCTGGCCCTAATCCCAGACAGACATATAATCACTTTATTTCTTAAAAAAACAACAAAAACAACAACAACAATCACATGTAAAATACTGATAGTTTGTTCTTCCAGATTTTGTTAGTATCTCCTTAAAGCAATAAATCATAGTGTAAATTCCACTGTAAAACTTCTGGGGATCATACTGTTGCATGATTTACAAAGAGAGAACTCCCAAAGGGAATTGAAAGAACAATCTGTGACAATCAAGTGCAGCCTGTTGCTCCCAAAAACCTTTCCTACATCTACAGGGTTAAAAAGTCACAAAAGACTATGGAGCATTTGTTTTCTGAGTCCTATACTTACTTTGAAATAACTATCTAGTTAGATTTAATAAAAATCAGTATACCTAACTTTAAAGACAGTTAAACAATACACTGTATCTATATCTACAATACACTGTATCTATATCTATACTCACAGACACAGTTGAACACTACACTTTCAAGTAACACTAACAGAAAATTGTGAACATGTTGTTTCTTTATGTGTCAGTTTTAATAAACTCTGCATTTCTGTTAAGGGCATTTTCTACACTCTCTCCAATAATTTAAGCTAAAAAATCTCCTGTATAGGACTCTGCTTCCTTTCTGCTTATATTTATACACAGAACACATGCATATAAAAATAGAGATAGGATGAACTACTTATCACACATACATATCTGTATGTGAGTTTTCTGTAACAGATTGACCAATTAAGATAAAGGAATCAAAAATCACCATTAAAAAAAAAAAGTAGCAACTCAGAACACTTCTTTTCTGTACTGTCACTTTTGGTTTCCAAGCAATTTTAGTTTCAGATGTGTGGCTGAAAGGTTGAGTTTTCAATGCTACATCACATTTTATCTTCTAGATGAGCAGAAGGTGTATGTTTCAATATCTGCCAATTGTCATCTTCTTGTATAAAGCTGTATGTTCTATTTTAAATATTCTATGATGTGATCCTTTTGGTATTGTCTCACAGATGCCTGATACAACATATGCGCTTTATGCTGGATTTCACCTACTCATCCTTTTCCACAACACTGTTATTAAGATGTAAGCCCATGGAACAACAAATGAAACTCAGCTCTCATTCTTACCTTCTCATTTAAATTTAATTATCATTTGTACTTATACTAATTCATTCTCTACAGAAAAAAAAAAGATATATATATACTCTGGCATTCATCACAAACAAGTGACAGAAATAATCAGTTAAGAATATATTTGAAATCATATAATTTGTATCCACTTATTCTTACCAATCGTGTCCCTTTCAGTCACAGATTTTGTTTCCAAATGAAGATCGATGTCTTTTGGAATGGTTAGGGGTTTGTTTTCAATATGGCCATTGTATTTTCTGCAAAGATAGATAGATAGATAGATAGATAGATAGATAGATAGATAGATAGATAGATAGATAGATAGATAAACACAGATGTGGATATGACAAAATAGACTTTTTCAATATATAGTGGCATTTCAAATTTAGAGAAAAGCGCAGACCACCTCTTTACCAAATGCAAACACTTTTCTCTCATAAGTTAAAAGCATTAAAGCAACTCCAAATCTTGAGAAACAGCCAAGTATGTCAACAATTCCTAGCTTTATCTTGGCAAGACTGACATACTACTGTGGTATGGGTTTCAGTGGCTTCTACAGGCTGCTGAGTGTGTATTAGGGCAAGTTCTGGTGGACAGTACTTTCTTCATCTCACTGATCTTCTCTATTTAGGGACCTACAAGGTGTTTCAAAAAGTAACTGCAATCTCAAAAGGTTAGTGAAACGAATATAGCTGTGGAGCAGAATATCTCCACCCTGCCATACAGATACCCAGCAGAAAATCAAACCTATGCTGAAACTTTTTAATTGAGGTACAGAAGATGCTGAATAACAGGAGCACTAAAGTCTTGGGACTGAGAGTATATAACATGGACTTGGCAATGTTAATGTATTGAACATTAACTTGAAGTAACAACAAGCAGTAATCCTACTTCTGAGTGTAGCTGATAAAGGAAAAAAAAAAAAAAGCATCAGATCTTTTTATCACAAAAAAGGTGTTTAGGAAGTACACCTCATGAGCTAAACTAACCTGGACTCTTGAAAGATTAATCCTGCTAGCCATTAAGTAAAGACAATTTTAGGATAGTATCTAATCTCAAAGGGAATGTGTAGAAATACTATAGACTTGTTTCAATTCCTACTTTGCTTATGAAAATAAGCAAATTAAGAAAACAAAACAACAAAACAAAACACAGTATTACTAGAAAACCTAGAGATCCAGTACATCTTGAAAAGACGTAATCCATCATGTTTCTCCCTTTGGGGACACAGACAAGGCTAAGATGTATCCCAGGGTCCTGAGGGAACCGACTGATGTAGTTACCAAATCACTATCCATCATATTTGAGAAGTCCTGGCAGTCAGATGAAGTCCCTGGTGACTAGAAAAAGGGAAATATTGAGTCCATTTTTAAAAAGTGTAGAAAGGAGGACCCTGGGAACTACTGACCTGTCAGCCTCACCTCTGTGCATGGGACAATCATGGAGCAGATCCTCCTAGAAGTTACACTAAGGCATGTGGCAGACAGGGAGGTGACTAGACAGCCAGGTCAGGCAAGTCCTACCTGATCAGCTTAGTGGTCTTCTATGATGGGAATGACCACATCAGTGGAAAAGGAAGAGCAATAGATATAATCTATCTGGACTTCTGTAAAGCCTCTGACTCAGTTTCCCACAAAAAACTTAACTCTAAACTGGAGAAATACATATTTGACAAGTGGTCTGTTTGGTGGGTGAGGGACTGGTTGGATGGTCATATCCAGAGTAGAGTGGTCAACAGCTCGATGTCCAGATGGAGACTGGTGACAAACAGCATCCCTCAAGGGTCCATACTGGGACCAGTGGTGTTTACTATCTTCATCAATTACATTGCAGGATCAAGAGCACCCCTAGCAAGTTCCCAGATGACATCAAACTGAATGCTGTGGTTGACACATCAGAAGGATGGAATGCCATTCAGAGGGATCTGGATAAGCTGGCGAAGTGGGCCCATCTGAACTTCATGAGACTCAACAAGGCAAAGTCCAAGGTCCTGCACCTGGGTTGGGGCAATCCTTGATATGAATACAGAGAGGGGGATGAAAGGATGGAGAGTAGCCCTGAAGAGAAGGTCTTGGGATTGTGGAAAGAAAGGTGGAGCTGATCTGGCCCTATGATCTCACAGACCAGCAGCCACTGGTACCCTGGGCCGCACTCCCAGCAGTGGGGGCAGCAGGGCTAGAGGGGGATCCTGCCCCTCTGCTCCCAATGCTCTGGAGTGCAGTGCTCTGGACCTGCAGTGCTAGGTCCAGCTCTGGAGTCCTCAGTACAAAAAGACAGGGAACTGTTGCAGATGTCCCCACTCAGTACAGGAAGGATGGAAAAAGTCCCTTCCAACCCAGACCAGTCTGTGATTCTGAACACAGTGCAACACAGCATCAGGGCTCAAAGCAGTGTTCCAGGACTTAGCCTGTTGAACGTGACAGTGATAAACAGAAGTAACACACAGAATCACTTGCTCTTATCATACAGGTGGCTACCTATCCAAATGGAAGGAATAAGGCAACTAAAGGTTGATCTTTACTCGTCCTGGCTTCCCGCATTAAAGAACCTGAGGATAATCTGAGCCAGGGATTCTATCTTCTGAAACCATTATTTTTCAAAATTTGTATCAATTCTCCTAATCCCTTTCTGGATCAATATCAAACGTGTTGAGCTGCACAGTTCTGTGACACTGAGTTTTGCAATATGTGTCCTAGATTAAGAACTCCTTAAATCTACTCTACCAATACATAAAGACACACCAGATAAGACAGTAGGAAGTTTACCACTCCCTATCCATGCGCTGTACCTGTTGCAAAACACTCCTCAGCCAGTTTCGAGACTAGCAAACCTTACATTTCTCCTTATGTGGAAGCCTGTCTTATAGTCACAATCACTCCCCTTTTCCAGTTCTATTAACTCATCTTTGAAATACAATATAAACAAAAGTTTACTATGTATAATATTAAGTTACACTACATTTTCTAAATGGTTAACTAACATATCTTTAAGGAAACATTTTTCACAGCATACAAAGATTCATGCAAAGACCATAAGAGATGACATATTTAAAGGCACATTTTCATCTGGAGCTCTGAAATGATACTAACATGATCCTCAGTTTCCAAAATAAGCCAAACTACTAGATTTTAAACTGAAGAAAACAAGATGCTCTTAAAAGAACTGGAACAAAGTCAAGTTACATGAAATTGGGCTCAGGACATACCATTACTAACTAGGGAAAAACTTACCTCATCACTATTACATAAGGAAAATAGAAATCATTAAAGCATATCACCAAATGTTTTATGTTAAAACAAACAGAACAAAATCAGTGCAACAACAACAACTAAAAATAAAATAATAATTTTAAAAAACATAACATAACCCAAAACTTAAAACCCCTAAATTCCTAGAAGGAAAGATGTAAAGTCTGACACATTTTAGAACAGCATCTCTGAAGTTAGGAGAGATGGATTTTCCATAGAAAGTTTAGTTAGTTGGGACATAACCATTAAAAAGAAATTCAATAAATCAATAACAAGCTTATTTTTTTTTAAGGAATTATGTCCTCTAAGATAATGTGTGAGATAACAATACCAACAGAAAGTATTAAATACTTTTTTTTCTGTTTATATTAATTCTTAGTATCCTACAAAGCACAAGAGTGTTAATGGACAAACTGAAAACTGAGAATGGGAGTATAAAGCATTACTCCAAAAATTCAGGTGCTCAGGTATAAACAAGTATTCCCTAACACTGTCCAGCCACTTGAGTATCTGCAAGCTTATGTGTACTTCCCTGTCTCCAGTTGTATTCTTGGAATTTTCCTACTGTTTTTCTACTTTCCAGGAGTACCATCATCTTGAGTGAGATGGGCATTTTGATAACTGACGCCATTTCAGCTCAACCAAATTGTTTTTACACTTTAATAATCCCAGGGGACCATAATCCAAGAGACACAGTCAGAACATAACCATAACTGACAGCTTTAATTCAAGGTAATTCATAGTCAACTATGGACCTTTTAATTAAAATACAAACAATTGTGAAATAGCACATCTGCCTAAAATTCACGTGCTATTATAAACTACAGCATAACATACTGAAGTGTGACATGCACTGAGTAATATTCCAGCATGATGGGGGTTGGAAGGCTCTGGAGATCATCTGGCACCACTCCTTGCTCCATCCAGCAGGGTCACCCAGAGCAAGGGGCCCAGCATCAGTGTCTCCAGCCAGAGAAGGAGACTCCAAAACCTCTCTTGGCTGGGACAGGCTCTGACACCCTCACACCAAAGAACTTTTTCCTCCTATTTAGATGAAACTTCCCAGCCAACTTCCTTGGATCTCATTTTGTCTTTTCTCTTTTAATTAGTTCAAATTGGTAAAGTATTGAAGTAATGAGCATGTACTACACTTTGTAAGACTATGGGCTTGACAAAGCACATTCTTTATCTTGAAAAGACATGGGGGAAATAATGATGTATCCTTATGTTTCCTATACCATCTGTTTCACATCTCCATGGATGAAAGGAGCACTACACTCCCTTTTGTACAGCCTAAGATAGTACATCCAAACCAACTTAATAGGAACAGTTTCTACTTTAAATTACTGTTCTCCTTCAACAACAGCTGATTCTTTAGAGGACAAAGAGATGTATTTATTGACTAAAAGGTACATGTAAAATTCATTCAGTTGTTAAAATATCAAATGAAAGAATCAATTAAGCCTCCCCATTATCATCTTGGTTTCTCTGAAGTTTCTTGTCCCCCTGTGTTTATTTACCCTAGTATAAACAACTGCCTACAACTATTACAAATGTATTCTTTTGGTTACATGTTAATATAGTAAGATAATTGTATCCACCTTATAAATCACACTAACAAAATTTGACTGTGAAGATTTTGATGCTATGAAAAGACAGCATCACATCTGAAACATTAAATGTAGAAATTTCGTAACTGAAAAATTACTTGATGCATATACAAGGATTCCGTAAGGGAAAATCATGCTTGTCTAATCTGATAGCCTTTTATGAAGATATCAGTACATGGTTAGATGAGGGAAGTGCAGTGGATGTGGTGTTCCTTGACTTCAGCAAGGCTTTTGATACTGTATCCTATGGGATCCTCACAGCCAAGCTTGAGAAGTGTGGGTTTAGTTACAGTGTAATAAGGTGGATTGGGAAGTGGGTAAAGAACAGATCCCAGAGAGTTGTGGTCAGTGGAGCAGAGTCTGGCTGG
>JAOEGS010021820.1:9261-20939 GCA_025447755.1 Corythornis vintsioides | reverse complement strand
AGAGGTGTTTCAGCCCTCTAATCATCTTTGTGGCCCTCCTCTGGACCTGCTCCATCAGGTCCATGTCTTTCCTGTGTCGAGCGCTGTATTATTATGAAGTCAGCCACCAGTCCCATTTTCACAAATACTCAAGCAGATGAAAGGACAGAAAACTAAACAGATTCAATTATATATCATCTGAATTGTATCATTTATAAAAAGTATTGGTGTAAAAGTTTTAATAATATTGTGATTTTAATCATAATTATTGATCTATATTGCAGAAGTACTTAGTGGCATGTAGTCATTGGACTGTGGTCTATTGAGAGAAAATCTTTCTAAATCTCTTCTTTGTTTATGTGATGCAGTGATGGTCCAACACTTCTACAGTGCAAGGATCCAGACACACATCTCAAGTGAGTGTCCTAACCACCATGTGATGTAAAACAACCTCTCTTGATGTCCCAGTGATTATTTTTCTTGTTCACTGAAAAAGTGATGCAGGATTCATTCCACAGGGCACTGCTGCTTGCTGTCTCCTAGAACAGAAGTGATACAGATTTGGATCTGCATTTCATTTCTTGCTCAGGTTGCTCTCCTCACTTTGTTTCTAAGGATATTCCCTGTGATGTGCTTAACATCCTTAGAAGAGACTTTGGACTGAGGCATGAAAATGAGTAAGAAGGAAATTGGAGTATGTCAAGCAATGTTAGAGTAGCTCTGCATACTTCTGTGAGCTATTGAACTGCTAATTCCAACTTATATTGGTTTCCAGGAAATGTAACTGCATTATTTTTAGGTATTTTTCAAATTATAAAAGCTATTACCTTAGAAGTTCACAGACTTTTGTGCATGTTAGTCATCACTAGTAGTTGACATTTCTATCTTGTCTCTCCTTCCATTTGTGCTGGTGTAACTGAGGAGTGGTTTGGTGAGAGCAGATTCAGATTGGCTGTAGATCAACATAGCACTGCTGATTTATAACAGTGATTCATAGTTCATAATAACTGTGGCTCTTCCCCAGTGGATTTATACCAAAGTAAAGCATTACAATTCCATTCTTGAATTCAATACCATAAATGACATCTGAATGCTTAAAAATGGAGGCAGGTACTACGTAGCTGTACGTCTAGGGCTACTTAGCACAAGTATAGAAGGAGAATATTGCAGGAAGAATATAAAAGGATTGCAAGATTATTAGGATTTCATTCACATGCTGTTCTTGAATTACTTGGACATGTATTTTAATACTCTCTTCTTTCTTGTTTAAGTAAAGTTAAGGTTATGAACCAAAGTAGGAAGAGCAAGGATGTTCATCATTAATGGTGACATTGTCCTTAAGTTCCCTTGAGGTGGAAAGGTGCCTTTGTGACACAGCAGAGTACTCTAATGACACAGCAGCAAACTTAGCTCATGTTCTGCCTCTGGCAGTGTAAGTAAGGTACAAGTGTAAAATAATGTAAATAACTTGGTTTTGGTTGAGAAGCAGGACCAGTGAACAAATGTCTGAAATGAGCTGCTGGAGTCAGAAACACTTTTTGATCCTCAGTTCTTTACTCAGTGGAGATATCCTGGATTTGCATGTATGTAATAATTTGGCCGGGGTTAAAGAATCATACAAATGGTTGGGCTGCCATTCCTTGCACTTACCAGTGATGGTTTTCCATGGAGTGCAGTGAGTACTGGGTTAGACCCCAAACTAATTAATTTTCAATAGCTTGTTCTAGTAGTTATTTTTCATTTATCCTGACCTAGCTTCATTGTCATTTTGTTAAGAGCACTTTGATCAAGTAATTCAATCGGATGTACTAGTACAATGCAGAATCCATAAAGTAATATCTTTTGTAACAAAGAGGGTCTTAAAAAGAATTATCAGGTAGGAGCTTGTCTTTCCATCTGTGATATTCCGCCCATTGTATCAGATTCTGGGTAACATTAAATGATCAAGTTTTGTGAGTTGAAACAATCCATCTATGTGAAACTAAATACTCACTGAGAATTATAAACCTTAATTCTTGCTTTTAACTGTCTCTGGTATAAGGGCACATCTCTGTCTTGGAGAACAACATTCCATTTTCCAAGCCTCTGCACCAAGAGGTTTGCGAAGCAGTGGCTGCCTGAAGACCCTACCATGTGGAAAACTTTTCCCATCTCCATTCTTGGAAATGGCTGCAGTTGTTTAGAGGTAGTGGTGGTTTTATTTATTTGTAACTTGGCCTGTGGTTGATCCCAGTATGGTCTCAGTTTGAGATTTAAGGTGGAAAATGGTGGCCTTACTCCTGTTAACAATTTGTTTAGGACACGATTTTCAAATCATTGGCTAGACCTATTTCTCTATCATATGCACTTTGAATGCATCTTCAAGGACTTAAGCAATTGCCTAAGTGTTGATGTGGCCTTTCTGACAGGAGATACCACATATGTCAAGGAGGGCAGGAGTCCCTAATTCAGAGGCTGTAATTCATGCTGTGGTACCAGAACCAGCAATTTAAATTGATTATTTCTATTGTATCTTCAGTGAAAATAACAGACCTCCAAGTTAAAGCATCTACTTTAAGTTATGCATGATACCAAACTGGCACCTTAAATCTGCACTGAGGCCTCTTAACATAAAGCCTTGGCAAGCTTATGTCTGCAGTAATAATAAATCCTGGTGACACAACCTCTTTAAGAAGAGCAGTAAGAGCTGAAGTCTCCTTAGAGGAAACAATCTGTTTTGTTTTGTTTCAGAGCAGACAGTATACTAGGAAATCTTTCTATTTGATTCTGCACTATCTCATTATCAGAGTTTCTAAAAACAGTATGGTTCAATCAGTATTCTTTTAACTAGCTTGTTACTTTATCTGGTTAGTCATTTTAGGGCTATCTACTTGCCTAAGTCTATGTGTTTTGATTTAATTTTTATTCTGATGACTGCAGTCATCTGTCTGTCTATGTGAATGATTAAAGTCTTTAAAAGCTTTGATGGATTTTTGTACTCCCTCACTCCCATTTCCAAGATTTCTGCAAATGCAGACAAGCATACATCACTTCATTAAAACAAATGCTATTATTAAACAGTAAATAAACTAAACTCAAACGGATTTCTCTTATAATGGCAGATTAATGAGCCAAGTAATTTGAGTAGTATAAATAAGAAATGGCTACAGAGTGAGGAAGGCTGTGAGAGTCCATTATATAAAAGACTCAGTTTACCAAAGTCTTTCAGCAGAGTGATTTTTTTTTTTTAATTAAAAGCCTTATAAGCAAACTCCTAGACTTGAGCCTTCTTGTATCTCTGTACTGCTCATAACAGGAGAATCCTGTAAATGTCAGTGAGCTCAGGTTGCGCTCCAGTATAACTGGAGGGGAATCCAGTCTCTTGACTGATGTCACTCATTGGTTGTGCTTTTTGACCTGGAGTGCAAAACCAGTGTGGGTTGCACGTGAGAGAACCACTTACATAAGTTGCCTGGCTCAGACATGGCCCTGGCAGAGGAGGTAGAACGGGAAAGGACCCTCCAGCTTGAAGCTGAACAGCAGGACAAAAGCACCACTTGCAGTGGAAAGGTTATAGGAATAGGAGGAGTGACAAGATGGGACTTGCAATGGGAGGCTTGGTGGGTACATCGTATTAAACTATCTTGACTCTAAGATGCACTATGATCCATTTATGGTATGTGTCTACCCATCTGTTTTACAGAGCTTGCTAATAGATTCTGGAGCATTAGAGTATAGGAAATAAATGGGCATAAGGCATGGGAAAGGACACTGAGGGTGCAGTAACAAATGAACAGAACATTTTAGGGATAATAATCTATTATTTGAAGAAATGAATGGATCTCATTCTGCAGTGCCAAGCCCTTTACAAACATGTTACTGGACAGATAAATGTTTCTATTACGGTGGCTTTCTTAACAAACAGACATATTTGATTTATGGGTATCTCTAAGACAGTGTCTTTCTTGCAGAATGGTGTGACATGGTATGAGACATGGGACTAGACCAGAAAAAGGAATCCTGTCAAGGTGTGGATATATCCAGGATTTATATTCATACAGAGTTGAAGATATGCTGATGAAGAGTAGTCCCTGTTATCTCTCCCTGCATGAGCTATTCTTTAAACATTCTTCCTTGAGCATTGGCCTCCAGCAAGTGGCATAGGACACAACTGAATTTCACTCCTGCCTCATTCTTTACTGATAATGATTTTTGGCTATGCTTGCTTGTGTCTGGGTTGAAAAAAGATGGTGTAAGTCAGAGAGTTTTAGCTGTTCTGTTGTTCAGTTCTGTATTCAGCTTTTAAGTGGTTTCAAGTTCATATATATGCATTCTCATTTCTGTCATCTGTGATTGGCTTCCAAGATAGATATCATCACTGAAATGTATAGATATTGTGTGGCTTACAGATGCCTTGTTGAGATTTTGGAGGAAGTGTGTTCTCCACAGGCTTTGAAACTAAGGCTGTATTTGAGAAAAAATGTTCAGGGACCAGAAACAAAGAAGAGAAAAAGTAAAAGTAGTTTCTTGTGAACATAATAGCTGGATGTTTAAAGCCATTTTTAAATGGCTGGAAAAGTATGCTGAATTATTTCAGGCACTATAGAGTAAATGATTATGCCCCATTTGTACAGTCTGTAACATGTTAAGAGCAGAGATTAATCAGCCCTGAGGTGTCCTTGAGCAGGTTGATGCCATTTAGAATCACATTAGCTTTCCTGTGTGCCACTGAGTGCCACAAATCATGCAGTGCTATTGAGAATGGTCCACAGAGGACCAGTGAATGTCAAACTTGGAGACAATGTCTCTTTAGTTTTTGCTTTTTCCCCTAAAGCTGAATATTGTGTCATTCTCTTCTATTTAGATGCTGAATGCCACCAAGCAACAGTCCTCCCTGCACACAGGAAAGGGCCTGTCCTCCCATAACATCAGAGTTCTCAGCAATGACCTGAGAGCTCTTGGGACCTTGCTAGGGCAAGCAAATATACATCAATGCTTTTACAGAAATATATACAATGGGCGCTTTTTTTTTTTTCTTCCTGATTTTTCTCTGTGCTTTAAACTGGAAAAAATAAAAAAATAAAAGAAAAAAATATCTCCTGCTTCAGATATTTGTAGCATGTATTTTAAAATGTAACTTGTGAAATCCTGCTAATGCTGATTAGTCCAGTTTATAGTACAGGAATGTAAGTGATTTATAAATACTGACCACTGTTCTCTGGACTGATGCAGCCTGCTTTTGATTATATTTTCCAGCCATGTTGAATTTTTCCCCGGACTAGGTGCAGATGCAGATAAGTACAAGAAATGAAACAGAAAGCAGCGGTGTGCTTCTTGGGGAAACAACAGTGACTATGTAATTTACTCAGTAGTGTAATTCTACTTATAATTATCTCTAATTAAAAAAAAAAAAATCAGCGCAAATTGCATGACAGTACTGTGTAAGAGGGGTGTAGAGATAAAACACAAATACAACCTGTGCCTTGTAGGCTGACAAACGAAGTGTAAAATGCTCGTTTGTTTACTGACTGCCAAAGCATATGATGAACGATTATCTCCACCTCAAGAGGTAGCCCAAGGTTTCCAGTGGTATCAGTCTTCCCATTTGTGATTTGTTTGTGCAAGCAGTGGAAAGCTGAGCATGTAACCATGAAGGCAATTACTCAATTATTTCTCTGCCCCTTAAATAGTCTGTTGTTTCTCCATATCCTTTCAAAAGTCAGGGTTGCACTGGAACGATTCTGGGAGGGTGACACCCCCTCCAAGCCCAAACGCGATGGGGCAGGTCCTGCCTGGGAACTTCTCCACTTGGAACTGTTGCTTCCTAGCAGCAGTATTTTTCTAATGACGTAATGGGGAGAGGGAGGAGAAGCCAGATTCACCATGGTGCTTCCAGAGCTGCCAAGGAGGGGGAGCAACCTGTCACCCTCCCTGACAGAGGCTGTATTTATATCTGAATTCAGAGACTGTTGGTTTTAGGATGTGACAACCTTTTTCTGCTTCCTGCTTGGAGGCATGAGGAAACCGCAGGGAGCGAGGCTTTGCCCCAGCTTGCACCATGGCTGCAGTGACAGGCTGTGACTCTGAAAAAAGGGAGGTACTGGTCCTGATCTAGTGTCTCCATACTAGCCTAGCTAGTGGCAGACTCAATGGGGAAGGTGGCTGGGGCAGCAGAAAAGTGAATATATAAATAAGAAAGTCAGGTGTGAGACTGAGTTCTCTTACACCCTTGATTTAAGTTGATAATAGAGCAGCAGTAGGTTGGGGAAGCTCCAACCATCTTAACTCAGTTGCAAAACCACCACACTGTGCCCATCTCCAGGGGTTTGGCTCAAATCACCTCAACCATGCATTTTGGGAAGAGCCTCTCCCTCTACCATGCAGCACCCTGAATGTGTGTTCAGTATCTCATCTCTGAAGTGCTGTGTCATGAAGTCTCTGCAAAACCCCCTCAACATGTGCAACCACAAGGCAGCCAGATCTCAGCAGCATGAAATCCCTGCTTTTTCTGGGCTGTCCCAGGTAGCATTACTATTTTCCCACATCAAGCAATTATTCTCAAGTATTGTTTTGCCTTTGCAGGTGCTTCTTTCTTTCTAAATTTTAGCTGTAGTATTTTATTACTCTTGCTTCTGGCCATCTGAATCCACACAAAGCACTGCCTGTCTGCAAAGCAAGCTGGAGGAGTAAATTGATCTCTGGAAAATAAACAAAGCTCCCAGTGAAAATCATGGAAAGCTTAATCCGTTTAGTGGATTAGTGTAAAGGTGAAGTGGCGACTAGACAGTAGTTTGTAAATATTTACATAAATAAGATATATGATAGCATCAGAGACTGTAGACTTTTGAATACAAGGGACTCCTAAATCCAGTGGGTGCCTTAAATCAGATTCAGGGTGAACACTTGCCTCTGTTTTTAACAAAGAGGTGATGGGAGTGTAAAACAGCTATGTAAGGGAGGGATGGAGTCCTCCTCATTTAAGTTATGAAGGAAACAACTTTTTCTATTAATGATTTAAAATTCTTTGTTTCAGTAAAATGTAGAGTCTGCATATGGGAGGTACCAAGTGAAATTGCCTGGCTTGTAGGTGGAGAAAATTTAGACTAAAAGGTCTGTCTGGCCTCTGAATCTGCACTACAATTAACTATGGAAAAAAAATGCTTTAAAACTGATGTAGCAATTTAGCAGTAAGTCTTGAAGGGAGCATTAAAAAATGACCTGTGGCAATGTAATGCAAACAGCTATGTCAAGACACAAAGCTCTAATCTCCCATCTCACTAGGCTGTTGAGGACCCCAAGAAGACTGGAACCAATAATTTTCCTACAATCTACAAAATGATGAATCATTTCTTGGTGTGTGAGAAGTACCTCAGAAAAGCACTTCTGTGTCACAGATCTGCTTCCTGGGGCAAATAAAACACCAATGATTAAACAATGTATTCTGTATGGTCTATATTAAGTGTTGTTAATTTTTGTTAGAACCAGAGAAGTTAAATTTCACCTCTTTTTGAAAAAAATGGAAAACCATAAGCAAAGAGGTGACAAATAATAGAATATTTTGAAACCCGGTTGTGACTTTCACAGGAACATCTTGCCTTCTCTTTAATTGCAGGATTGGCAGGATGGTGACTAGTTGTCCCTCAGGAAACACACTGTTGGTGCAACCAGCTTGCAGCCCTACAGACTAAATATGAAGGAAAAAAAAAAAAAAATTGACCATACTGGCTTTCTTCTGGAACTTGGTTAGGGTTCTGAAATAATGTGCACCCTATTAACTTTGGTCCTGAATGCACCTGGTTTGCCCAGTCCCTGCTTATGTAGCCAAGTGCATGCAGGAGCATCACTGAAGTATGAGGATGATGGAAAGATGTTCATTTTCATGGACATGTCAGAACTGATCTCTCCAATTCAGACACTGTTGTTCAGCCTTTGTTAAAACTGAAAAGATTACTTATTCTCCAGGAATAGGGATCTCTTACTTTTTTTTTTCTTTAGTATGACATCCTAGCAGCATCACTACACTGATACCAGAGTGGAAATGTATACAGTACAGGCCTTAGCTATCTGATCTTATATAGCACAGTCTGTCTGTGTACCAATTTGTAACATGTCCAAAGCCTTGTGAAAGCAGCCCCATGTGTAGAATTACTTTTGTATCATATTTATTTAATGACAGATTTACTAATACAGCACCTGCTGAACAGAATTGCAGGCTACACTGAAACCAATCACAGCATGCAAACTGCTTGTATTAAATGGGATAGGATATCTGCCTGGCTTATTTCTAGTCAGACAGTTGACTATCGTATACACAGTTTTAACTATGCGTATCTCTGTGTGTTTAGTCATCTGTTTTAACATAGCTAACAATCTTGTCTGTAAGACCTTTTGGACACATATTGTTTCTCAGTTTCTACTGTGCTTAAATGAAAACTAGTGCCCTCTTTAGACGTGGAACCAAACCGCTTGGAAGTCAGTGGGTGACACAAGTCATGGGTGCTACATAATTAGGGAGAAAATTCATTTTCCAGATAAAGTTTCTTCTCTGTATCCATGTCTTTGGAGACTTGGAGAGCTTTGAGCTTGAAAAAGCTGCATTGGGGTTACCACTTTCTGGTGATGCATTTCTTGGATGCTTGTGGCTGCAATGAAGTATTGCGGGCTCTGACTTGCTGTCAGATTCAGGGTGCACTCTGCTCACCCTCTGCATCAGATATGCCTTTAGGCACATAGCTAGGAGAGGGAAAATCCTTTTCCTCGGGGGTATGTAGACTTAAAACAGTCACTGGGGAGGGAAGCATGTCTGGGAGCACAAGGAGCTCATTCTTATCCCATTTACACACCTCTTGTAATTCCACTGCCTTCCCTAGACTTCTTCCTGGATGACAACAACTCCTAAATAAATTCAAAATATATAAACATTTGCCTTTATAACCTTCATCAGGGTTTCCTTGCTTTGGAAAACTGTTTTATTTAATTTATGTATTTAATACTCACTTGGAAGCTGAAAGTACTTGAGCTATAAAAGGAGCTTTGGGCACTTGATGCAGCTGACTTTCCATCATGGAAGATAAATTAGTCATCAGTTGCAGGAGTATGTCTTGAATGTTTCTGATTAAAGTGTCCTCCAGAAAGATGTTCTAAAAGTTGAGGTAACCTAAAGGAATCTGTGTCTTTTAAGGCACTGATATGAATTATAACAATGTTATATTAAATATTACATTAATGAAGATCAATGATTATTAATGATTCAGCATATAAATTAATTATTCCATATAATATCAAAGACTGACATGGAGTTAATTCTGGCCATCACTGGAGTGAGAGCCAGAATCCTTCCATGATTAATATTGTGTCTTTTCTTCGCAGTTCTGGATGAAAAACAAAGTGGTTGTAAAACCTGACAGAATTTCTTTTGCTTTAGAGGTAGCTTTCATATTGATGTTACAGGCCCTCTCCATCATAAATCAAATAAGATGGTACATCAGTTCCCTTCCGTATACATTTATTGCTTTTTGCTTAAAATATTTTTTTTCATACCTTCCAGGAAATAAATGTTTAGTTACTAAAATATTGGAGAGCTCTTCTGTTACAGGAGACCCCAACAGAAAGACTTGCTCAGCTATATGCCATCATTGTCACTATAAAGGGCACCGGCACCCGAAAAATATCTGACAAATTGACAACTTGGCAGGGACATGAGATGGTGAATTAATCTACCTTGGCAGAAGGCTGTTGGTGAATATTTAAATAGGTTAATAGTTAACATCAGAACCCTGAAACCAAATACAGGCTGGCAGGAGAGAAGAACAGGTAAATCTGATATCTAAATTATACTGTTAGTTGTGTGCTTCAATCTCAGAATGAAAATCAGATTCTTAAATCTGAAATAGAAGAGTTAATTATCTTTCCTTACAGATTCTTTTCTGAGCAACAGCCTTTTCTATCAAAAGAAGGATTTTTTCCTTTAATTTATATGTGCACAAAGGCAAATCTCCAGTTCCTTATTTAGCTCAAAGATACATGAGTTCAAATAGGAAGATAGGTAAGTTCAAGAAAGGGCTTATTTAGTCTTAAAAGATTTTTCTATCTAGATTGATTCTGATAAATTTTGAACACGTCCCCAAGTCCTTCAATTTCTCTAGTCTTTCTCCCAAAACATTATGAGAAATGCCTACTTATCTGACCATGTACAAGAACACATCTCTTTGGGGTGTCTTTCATGGTGGTTTTATAGCCAGGATTTGTATTCCTGAGAGGAGCAGCAATCCAACACCAAAGTTGGAAATACAATGAAATGAGAAGAAGTGAAAAAGGAACATAAGGAAGTGTAGCGATTGTGTAGATGATCTAACCTCAGCTGTTAACTGCTGTACTTTCTGGGTCACCTGCAGTATCTTCTTGGCAGTATGCAGAAGGGCTAACTCAGCTGGCACCACATACATTTACCTTGCAGAATATCATTTAAAATGTACAAGTTGGCCAATATACTTTTGTCCCTATCACTTTCAGGTACTTTCAGGTGGCATTTCTCCAAAGGGCTAAAACAGTTCAATAGCAATTGTTTTAGCCATCTGCTCTGTAATGAATTCTTTCACTAACCCAGAATCTTGTTTATCTCAAGAAAGGCTCAAGTGTAGCCAGGCAAATTGGATGCACTGCAAACTATCTGTTTTCTAAGGATAACTCAAATACAGATTAATAATAAGAGTTAGTGCTGATCAAATTCACTTTCATTGTGAAAATGAAAGGACGGTTCTCGTGGAAATCTGTTCTGGTTACAATACTAACCAGTATTTTCATAAAACTTTTGGATTGGGGAGTACTGTTCTATTTGCAGATGAAAGCAAGCTGGGAGGCACTTTGAAAGAGCGGACCCAAATTCAAAATAATCTTGGTAAACTAGATAAACAGTCTAAATTCTGATAGAAGAATGATCAATGGAAAAATAGGAATTACCTAAGGATAATAAATTGCATGAATATTAGATATAAAGTGACTGATTGGCCTGCAGGAAAAAAAAAGTTTTAAAAGTCATAGCACAGCAGATATTGACTAATAACAGTGTAATGGCTATAGGGGGAAAAAAACACCCTATTTTGTTATGGCTTATACAAATGTGTAATTTTTTTTTGTATCTGGATGACCAGGATTGGCTGGTGCAGCAGGTACTGCCTTGGGCAGAGGTGTGGGGCTGGAAGATCACTGCCCATTTTATTTTCTAGAAAAAAGTTGCTTAACCCACAACTACTGTCAGTGATATTTAAATGTATTTTTGCGGAATGAGAAAAATTGGGCATGAGCAAACCAAAAGGATATATGGTAACTTAACAAATATGCTTAAAAACATGAGACACCGCAGTTGTGCTTGCTATTGCTTGTTTGTCATCTAGTAATGTTACTTGAGTACTATATGCTGAGTTGTTGCCTTACATTGTAACATAGGACTGTAGTTCCTGCCACAAAATCTGTAAATTATCAAGTGGCTAGTAAATTCATAATTCAAGAAGCTTTACTATTAACTATAATCTCATATTAGATCTGAAGTCTTAATGTATACAAGCAATCATTGCCATTGTGATACTATAGTCCTGGATGTTAAAGAAGCATGACTTGTAGATGTGCAATAGCAGTAACTAAATCAAGACCCACCTGGATCTGTTCCTGGGTGACTTGATCTAGGTGATCCTGCTCGGGCAGGGGGGTTGGACTAGATGATC
>JAOEGS010021818.1:0-31147 GCA_025447755.1 Corythornis vintsioides | reverse complement strand
CCACGGCAAAAGCCCTGTTGTGCTCTTTGTGTCAGTAAGTTTTTCAGCTCTCTGGCTTCATGTTTACCTCAAAAAGGACCTTAAATCAGTTTAGCATATAACATTTTTTACATTATCGTGGGAGGTATCATGTGTAGTATGTACCCTGGCAAGATAACAGGATAGATTTTGTTTTTGCTGAGATTACACTATCTCAAGATAGCAAGTTCATAAGTGGTAGATTAAAAAAAGCTATTATTCTGTCATGGACAGCAGAGAGCCAACACTTTCAGCCCAGATTTAGTGCAGGCTTTTCTCAGAGCTGAGATTTGGCTAACAACAGGTGTACTCACCAGAATGAAGGGCTTCTGATTCTGCCCCATCCCTGTGTTAGGACAGCTCTGTTGACTCCCTGGCTGGGGAGATGAGCTTTAGTCAGCATCCAACGTATTTTAAATAGCCAAAAACACTTCTTTTTTTAAAAAAAAAAAAAAGAGGCAAATGATCCCCACCCTGAGAACATCCTCAGGGTTGCTGCACTGTGGCATAGATCAACTTCTTGAGCTTGTCTTCACTTGAGTAATTGGCAGCATGTGGCTTCTGCAGCCCTCCAGAGAAGTTTGGGGTTTTCTCTGGAACAAGCATAAGCAATGTAAAGACTTTTTTTTTTTTTTTTTTTCTAGAAGTGGAGAATATTTACAAGCTTTATTTTCTGTCCTTTTCTTATGGAAAGTTATCTTGCATGTCTGTCTTAGAGATGTTTTAGTTTCTTACAAAATAAAGGCACAAAGATATTTTAAATTGTCTTTTTTTCCCTTCTCTCCAGAAAAGAGATGATAGCCCAGCAACGAGAGTATAAAAAGAAGAAAGCTTTGAAAAAAGCTCAGAGAATTAAAGAACTTGAACAGGAACGAGAGGACCAGAAAGTCAAATGGCAACAGTTTAACAACAGAGCCTATTCTAAAAACAAAAAAGGCCAGGTGTGTTTGGTTTTGTCAATATATGAATAACAACAGGGCTTAGTCTTCTGGGCAGTGCTTTGGGAGGGAGGAGGAAGTGGTTTTTAAAGGGATTTAATTTAAAGGGTGTTCACCCATGGGATTCTGAAGTGTGTGATTTGGTATTTTGTCCACTTAAAAGGCCTGGTTTTGTACGGGTTGATTTGGGCAGAGTGATCTTCTTAAGATGCTCAGCTTGGAGAGCTAGGCTCCCTGTTAGTTGCCAGGTAGGGTTTGTTGGAGCTTAGAACCCAAGGGCTTGGCTAAAGCTTCAACCCTGACTGCTTGCTGTGTCTGTAACCTGGAAGACACTGTGCAAAGTACCTGCCCTGAATAAGAAGCATAGTGCAAAAAAGGTAGCAAGCCTGTTTTAAAGCCTTATTTCATTTTTATCATGGCATGACCAAGACCTGCTGGACATAGTGGTACAGCTTCAGTCTTTCTTATGAGCCATTATTAGACATTTTAGGTGAGTTTTTTTCATTATTGGCCTGACTCAAGGTCCTGAGTTCCACATATCCAGTGCTTAGCTGCCAGGAGGTTCCCAGCTCTGCTATCTCATTTACTGTTAACACATGGATGAGCCAGCTTTAGAAAGCATGATTGACTATAGATTAAGAAGTTGAGGATGGAAATTATTTAATGTTTGCTGCTTTTGTGGGTTTTTTGTTCTTTTTTTTTTTTTGTGGTTTGTTTTGTGTGTGTGTGTTTGGTTTTTTTGGCTTTTTTTTTTTTCTTAAGGAGCAAGTTAGTAATTATTGAGTAATGGTGTTTTCTGCTTTGTCTGCAGGTAAAGAGAAGTATTTTTGCATCCCCTGAGAGCGTAACCGGCAAGGTTGGAGTTGGAACATGTGGAATTGCAGACAAACCTATGACACAGTATCAAGATACCTCTAAATATAATGTCAGGCATTTGATGCCTCAGTAACACAGGAAAAGGTGGAACTTCATCTCTGCAGGGCTTTACACTTCTCTTTTTATCATTATATTTTTCTAAAAGTAAATTATTTGTTGGCACATAGCGAGTAGTACATTTTGTCACCATCACTTTGGCTTCAGCTGATACAAGCCTTAAATCTCCAGCTTTTGATTTGACCCTCCCTAATCATCAGACTTTTTGTAGTTGCATTAAAATACATTCTGCAGGTAAATGCTTTCCTGAACTGCTGTTACCTGTTACTGGGAAAGCAGTAGCTATCTGCAGCTGTCATCTCCAGAATTTTCCATTCATACTAGTAAAGTGGTTTTTTTTTTGTAAATGGTGGTATAAAAATGGCACTGTAACGGCCTCCCTCGTTTCTGTAGTCACAGTGCTGTCTGCTGTCCTGGCCACAAGCTCAGCATCACAGAGCTGCTGCAGCTCTGGGAGAGAGCAGGAGTCCATCACAGCTCCTGCATCATGTAGAATTGCTGAGGCAGTTCTAAACCACTCCCTTGCAAGTCTACTGAAGTTCAGTTTATACAGCTGTAGATGAGGGCAGAAAGGGCCAATAGGATCTCTGCTACTACTGTTGCTTTGTGCTAGAAACAATAAATTTGACTTTGATTCCAGAACTGATTCTGAATTTCCTGTGCTATAGGTCAAGCAGAGGAGATACTTTATTTTTTTCCTTTTAAATACTCATCAAATTTTCATAGGACATTTTAGAAATGTAGCCAGAAAAACATAGGACAATTTCAAAGTAGAGAACTGTATTTAAAAATATTTAAAAGGCTCAGAGTTGGAAAACACAAATGGTTGTGCTCTGGGGGAGCCATCAGCTCCCTTCTTGCAGATCTTTTAGGTTTGATGGTATGGTCACAGGCCTGGCATACAGTGCAGCAGTTTGTGTCCAGGCCTGTCCCTGCAGGCAGGTAGATCTGCAGCACAGCACATACAGAGGAATATACCCCACTTAGTTGTGAGTAAAGCTTAGTCTGAAGTTTCCCTCCTTAAATAACTGACCAGCCCTAGTGTTCATTGTAACTTCAGCTGTATTACAGTGCTGCGGAGCCCTTTCAGTTGTATTCAGGAAACCATGTGTCAAAGCTCTTGCTTTCTTGTATTTTATCTGTGATTTGCTTTCCTCTGTTACTCGTCTCTTACGGTAGTGGTGCCATCTCTGAACCCGTAACGTGTTAAAGCAGTTAATGGGTAGCCCTGTATACAATGTAGATATTATTTTTGTAAAATCTAGGGCTGAGTTAATGGACAAGAGCACATCAGCTGTTTCTTGTCCATTAACCCTGACCATTATTTCCCTGTATATTATGTTAATGTAGCTCATTTTGTTATTTGTTAACTAGATCAGGTCACGTCGGCAATGGTGGATGCACTGATTGGTGGAAATGTTCATCAGTTACCTGAGTCACAGCTCAAGCTAAACTCTACAACTGGTAGTTTAGAATCCATACATAGGAAAAGGTTCTCCCTATAATGGGAGAAGGTGATTTTTATGAATACAAAGTGTGTTAATTTCAGTTTTGTATGTTTAACTTTTATTAAATAAAGTGTTTAAAATCTGCTGGACATATTTGACAAAGTGAAAGTATACATGGGGGAAGCAGCAAGTGTAGAATCTGCTGGACAGAATGTTGTACATGAACAGAGTCACTGCAGGATGAAGCAGCTCTTGCTTCACTCCTTATCTACTGCTAGCAGGGGAGTTAAATTTTCTTTAGCATAGAAAAGTTATTAATTTAGGAGTAAAATAATCTGACCCTCCTGCTTTTTAGGAAGGGAATCTATACTAGAGCCTGTATACAGAGACTACAGTAACAGTACATAGGTGATAGTTCTGCAATGCTGACAGCTCAGTGTGGGGGAATGTTACCTATTGCCTTTCTCAGATGGCTGTGATACAGCAATACTGTATCCCCTTCCACTGTCCAAAAGGAGCATCTTCCTGCAGTTAGAACTGAATCACAGTGAAGCAGGCAGAACTGGAGTTTTCAGGAAGCTGTGTGAGCTTTTCCTTAACCCCCTGTTCTTTTGTTTTTTTAAAAAAAATTTCTTTGGAGAAAGATACTTAATCCATACCTGATGTGTACTACATGTGCTTAGCTTTTGATGTAATAAATATGATAAATGGTCTATCACAGGACTCCTTGTTCCCTAGTCCTGAAGAGAACTTCAGGTACACGAAGTCCCTGGAACACAATGGGTGTATTAGTATTGGTTTGTGTTTTGTTTTTTGTTTTTTTAATAATTTCCCAGTTTTATTAGCTTCTCTAAACAATAAAAACCTCTGATTTTTCAGAACTTATACTCTGCATTGACTTTGTGCCTCTCAGCAAGCAGAGTGAACACTGAGCCTCATGCTAGCAAAGCCTGCTCTAAAGCAGACAGTGCCTGGCGACACTGAAATGACAGTTACATGTAAAAGCAAAGAGTGCAGAACCACTAAGCTACAGCCATTATGGAAAACATGTTTCTAGAACACATTTCTTTCAGATAAGGCTGCTCTGGAAAATGACCAGTACAGGCTACATGTTTCCTCTTAAAAATAAGTTACTATAGGAAATGGTTTTATCCAGTACAGCCTCACTCTTGTATAAACTGAGGAAGTTAAACCAGAACAAATCTGTCTTGTATCTGGGATTGCTCCAGTCACTTTTAGTATTTAGAACAGCCTCAGGAGTAGCAACTTTAAATTGTCATGGCAACTCATTTCTCACTTGCTTTCCCCTGTGCCCCAGCGCTGTGTCATTTCTGTAAGCACTTGGTCTGGGGTTTGTATTTTGTACAATACAAAACAGGCTGTAACTTGGAAGACTGCAGTGTAACACTACAGAGTTCAGAAGGCAACACCAATAGCAAACTTAGCTGCTTCCCATTGCCCTAATGGGCTCTGTGGCAGTACTCTGTGAACAACCACCTCTTGTATGTTTCACAGCAGTTACACTGCACCTGGGATTACAGAGCATGTTCCTGGGCCCCAGAGCAGGATCTCCCTGCCTTGCAGCTGGAGCTGCTCTCTCGCTGTTGCAACTTGTCCAGTCTTTACCTGGCCTCGAAAGACCTTCCCTTAGATTACAAAATAAGGAGGGACACTTGCATCAACACTACAGTAAACACCCATGCCACACACCCAGCCTAGTAACCTGTTCACGTATGACCTGATTTAGCAGTTTCAGTGACACCAAAACCCTGGCCCAGGGCTGAAGTCTGCTACACAAAAACACATCCTTGCTTTCTGTGCCTTCCTACGCTGAGCTCACCTTGCAGCGATTCCTTGGTCCATGCAGAAGAGCAAAGCTGGCCCCACGGTGGGTGCTGTCAGCAGATGTCTTGGTCCCACCTAGACTGAAAGGTGATTTACTTCCCAGAGAGAAGTTCTCTGTCAGGAGTACAAATAATGTGAAGTTTTAAACCTTACATTTTTAGCTTACCTGCTAAACCTGGTATTCCCTAGGGCACCAAGTGTTATTTTCAATATAGTTGTTCTCCACTCCAGGAGAGGGAGGAGATTTTGTATTTCCTCATCAAGCCTTCCAGGAGATCCAAAACAATTCTTTGAGACAAATATTCTTGAAAAGGGCTTAAATGTCAAGAGTTCTCTAGCCTTAGTGAAACCAGCATGAGATAGGGTACTGGTAGCCCAAGTAATTAACTGGGGCTATGTACATTCTTACTAGTAACCACAAATTTAAAGCCACCACAAAATGCTTTAAATTCCTGTATGGTTTGTCCTGTTTTGCTGCAGCATCCCTCAAGCTCAAAATTAATCCTTGCTGAAAGGAAGTCCATCTGCAACAGTCATGACCTTGATGAGACCTTACAGAAGGGGTGCATTTGGCCCAAAGCTGACTGCACACGCACAGAGTGGCATTTCTTCCAAGGAGAATGACAAGGGAGAAGAACAGATGAACACTAGATCTGTCTTCTCTCAAACCATCCCTGGAACCATCACCAGGAGGAGGCACGCTAGAGCTGTTGATTGCTGGAAGGCAACAAGAAATGTCAGTGTTGTCCAGCCCCACCCACCCTACAATCAGATCTGTAAGATTAAACATCCCAGAGGACCTTACTGCAGAAAATCCCAACCTGGGAGCAGCCTCCGAGGGAAATGAGCACTATTACTAGTGCTTGGAGCCCCTTACTCACCATTCCTCTCTGCCCGATTTCTCTGAATTGCCTTATTTCCAGTATAAGAATGTACTTCCCAGCTTAGAAGTGCTGGCCAGGGCCATCCTTCACTCCCCAGGAATGTACAGAAGCTAGCTGCCTTCCCTGGACCTGCTCAAGACCAACATCAGGCATCTGCAGTGCTTTGTCTCCTCTGAGTAAATGCTGTATGAAAGTAAAGCTTCAGTGTTTGACTGTAGCACAGCAGACTACAAGACAAGATGTTGAACAACTCATTAAAGGCCAAATTAACCAGCTCCCCCCAGCAGCCTGCTCTAGGCCTCATGGGTGTCCTACAAACTCAGGAGCTGATTTTTCCGGGGTGGTGAAAACAAATGAAAATGTTACCCATAGCCCCTGCAACAGGGTCAGTTAACACTGAAGATCTTTCCAGAAGAAAAAGACATTTCACACCTTTGACCTTCATCAGTCTGGCCAACAGCAAGCACAGCAAGACTCACCATATGAGTGCAGACCTCGCAGACACAGTCCCCTTCCCAGAGGCTGCTCAGCAATTCCTGAGCCTTGGTATTTCTGCAGCCATCTCCTTGTGAGGCAACTCCAGTCAAGCACAGCAATGCCCCAAACAAACTCTAAATACCACGTTTTACAACATAACCACAGCTCTAATGGGTTCTTATTTCTACTTCTGCCTAAGAATTTATGGGATCAGTCCTCTCCTCAGAAGGAAACAGCAGAGAAGCAGAGGGCAGTGCTGATATATTATCCCTAGTTAAACAACCTGCCAACAGGTCACTCTGAGGGAAAACATTGTGTATGCTACCCCTCCGTGTTCGTCCTCTCAAACATCACTCAGATCTGTTGGCCAATCTGAAGCAAATCTGTATTTTCCAATATTTTCTAGGTATTTTGTGCAGATTGGTGAACAGAGAGGAAGGAGGACATGCTTCTCCTCCCCAAGGGTCCCACAGGACAATTCAAAGACTGTATCAGGGATGCAGTGGAATTTCAATGACCATCAGGTCACAGAATTTATCACTCACCAGAGAATCTGTCCTCAGGACAAAGACCTAAGAAAAAAACATGAAACTTTATTCTGTTATGTATGTTGGTTGGGTTTTTTTTTTTTGCTTGCTTGTTTTTGTTGTGGGTTTTTTTTCCCATTATTATCACCTCCTTAACCTCAGAATGAAGTCCTGTTTTTTACCATTCTCTTCCCAGATGTGACCCCAGTTTCTTTTTCCAGTGATGCATGGCTGGTGCCAAAACTTGGCAAAAATGCAACAAAAAAAATCTTATGATTGTGTGGGGGGAAAAAATAAAATGCTACCTCCATTTAGTGTACACTGAGCGATCCCACTTCCACTGAATCAAATATTTAATGCACTTCAGCAGTGCAGCACAGAAGCACAAACAGGGAGCAGCAAGTACAAGAGAACAAAGAACAGAAAAGCAGAAGGCTGGAGCTCACAGGCCAGAAACAAACAAAAGGAAATCACAAATGGAAAACCTGGAAACTAGTAAGTCTGTGTCATTAACCCCATTTCTATTGACCTACAGATTTCTTAGACAGACGGATCTGAGACCACCTTCATCACTGACATGCCTCTAATGGAATGGACATTAAAATGACCTTCAAGTGATAACTCGGCACAGGATAACCATGACAAATGCAGCCAGATAGTCATCTCCACCTTGTCTGCAGACACAGGATGACATACTGTAATACACTTGTGTCAAAGGGAGGAAAATGCTGGATGGTCTTTTTAATGGGTTTGTCTGTAGCAAAAGGACCTGCCAGGGATCTAATTTACAGAGGGAGGACTTGACAGAATGAGCTTACAATGAGCTGTGTGTGTCTACTGTGTGGGAAAGCTGGCTAAGGAAATGACATACAATTCTGTTTTCATAGGAGAAGTCACCATATTCTGGTAGAAATAAGTAGAGATTAGATTTAGGACTTCTATTACTCTACAAGCACAAAAATAAAGCAGAAAAACAATAGCACCCATAAAACAAATAATAAAAAAAACCCCTCACGCAGTTTTACAAAGATGAAAGGAAAATGTGATTCCATGCCCTAATTGCCATGTGATAAGAGAAGGTGTTATTCTGGATGAAACCTGTGAATATGGGCAGAACCCAGAGCCAGAGAGAAACATTTCACTTTATACTTTCAGGAGAGTACAGCGAGGTCTCGGAAACAGCACAAATCCCTCATAGTTGTGCATTAAAAAATACTGGAGCTGGGAACACAAACAGAGATGTGCTTTCAGTGTCCTTATCTTTTGGGGTGAATGAAAATAACTCGTTTTATTTTAAAGGCAGACTTTGGGCAACACAGACACCAAGCTTCTGTGAGCACTCTGCTGTGGAAAAACAAGTAAATGTCACTTCTCTAATTAGATCACTTAAGAGTCCAGTAGTGTGAGGGGCCACCTTGGCTTCCACAGTGTGAGAGAGACCTGACCCTCAAGAGTTTGGATCTGCACCTCTGAATACTTTCTCTGTTTTACAAGATTTCAGGCTGACTAGCAGAACCTTTGGCAGTACTTTGAGAAGTAGCATGACCTTAAAACAAATCTGGCACATGGCACTATTCTCACCACAGCTGGACAGTTCAGGAGATCCATGCATTTTAAGGCACTACTATGATCATCTCACTGATGTCCTGCATAACCAAACAAACAGGCTGTACAATCATCTCAAAGTAACTTGCAGCAACTTCTCTGAGCAAATTTGTCACCTGGACTATTTCAACATGACAGAGCAGCAAAGGGTGATGTGAGGTGTGTGACAGACAGTGTGAGATGCAGCAGACAGACAAGGCCAGAGTCCACAAGGCAGTAATAACATAGGGTAGGACAACCTTGAAAAGCCAGAGAAATGTTTCTGTCACACAGACTACCCAAACTCTACCTGAAGCCTGCTAAGACCTGCCACAAAGAACCCTGCAGCACCAGAGCTACCAACCCCATGTCTTTAGCAGTTACTACAAAAGCTCTTAATTCTGTTTTATCCCTAATCCTCTTTCTGGTTGGAGAACTGCCCTGGGCGAGTGGTAAGGTGGGTGGCTAGTGAAAGAAGCTCATCTCCTGACAAATTTTCCCCACTGAATTTGCACTTGGTATCAAGACCCATTCAAGTCCACAATGCTAGAAAAGGTAGGAGATACCAAACTGGCCCTGGAGCATATAAACAAGGATTTCAGACACATTTATTCCAACCATAGATATGTCACAGTTTTATACCAACTAGGAGAGCAAAGCTGTTCCACACCCTTGCACCATTAGTATTTCTCAGCTGTGATATTTCTTTCTCAAGTGGCCATTTAAAAGAGTATGAATAATAGGAAGGAGGAGGTACTGGGACAGCTACAGAGAAAGGGTTCTAAATAAATTAATCCCACTGGTAGTAAATTGCTCAGCACCAGGGCTGCATGTGGTCACTTTCAAAAAGGATAATAATGAAAAAGTAAATAATCCCTTGGTAGAGCTAAAGTTTCCCACTTTTTCACCACTCAGAAGACTGACCCAAACCTTGTATCATCCAGATTATACAGACCCCAGACACAGATCCAAGCAGCATTTCTTCTTTAAAAAACACTCAGGCCCCATTTGTTAGAGCTCAACTGTCTCTGTGGCAGACTCCTGCTCCTGCCAGGTTACCTCCAGGAAGGAAGAAGAACAGATGTCCTGAGCCACTGGATTAAACACACCCAAGTGAAAACAGATTTAACAACAACAACCTGGTCCAGACTTCGTAAGCAAATTCATTTAAAAAACCCAAACCCAATGGAAATTTTTCATTACAGCCATGGAGAGATTCTTTCTTTCCTCAAGCATGTGTGTTGTGCCTCTTACAGGGGATGACGCATCTTGGGGGAGGGTGGGGGAAAGATCAGAACTTTTAAACACAGGCACTGATCCTAACACCAAAGTCTGCATCAGGCTCACCAGGGATCGTCCCATGGCAGGCTCAAAGTGCACAGGAACAGAGCCAGCTCAGTGACAGGAGTAACCCAGAGGGAAGAACACAACTCACTTCAGATACAGAAATGTTTAATGGCGTTAAAGTGCTACTTTAATGGGGACCATATGCTAACATTTAAACACAATTCCACTGCACTGCTAAATATGGTTGTCTTTATTTTTTTTTTTTATTTTATTTTACCTCTTTTTGCCCAGTCCTACCTAAAACAATAAAATAAAATCTAAAGGACTGAAATTAACAACCCATTCAAATCAGCAATAAGTTATGAATTTTATAAAGCATTTTTTCATCTTTTTTTTTTTTTTCTTAGTAATGAGGGGTAGTTAAATTACTTAAGGATATACAAAGTTTCAAACAATGCCATAGGTGAGGACTCTATTAAGGTTTTTAAAACTTGGAAAACAAAATGATCCTGGCCATTAAAAAGACAAAAATAAAAAAAAGCAAAGCCCTCAAAGTGCAGGTTAGAATGCTCGTCTCCGAGAAAAGTAGAAAACATTTGCTAGAATAGCTCTTAACAGCACCTGCACAGGTAAGATGGCAAGGCCCTTGGGAACAGGACGTGCAGTCAAAACGTTACATTAACATGAGAGACGTGCTGAGACTAACTAGGTTAACTACTGGACTGGAACTTCAAAAGTCAGCAAAGGGAATGATTCTAAAAAGAAAACTGAAGAAACCCCCACCAAACCTGGCCTCTTCCAGCTAGCACAGCCTTCATTCATTGTGTGCATGGCAAAAAGCAGTTTTGCATTTCATTGGGTCAAGTGCTTCATCAAAACAGAGATCTCATGGCATAAATTCATATAAAAGACATCTAAGGTTTCATATGGACAAGCTCTAAAAAGACGCATCAGACTTGGGGTGTTTTCCCTCCCAACACATTTACAAATGTTTATCAAAAAATCTCTTCAAATAAAAAGGTCAGTGGCTCAGTATCTGGGCATGACTCTGTCATATCACCTCCCATGGGTGCTGGTTTCTTTCTGTCCTCAGCTGGTTGTGTGTCTGCGTGTGAGCAGGCATCTACTGGGGGATCTGCTGTCAGTGTCACAGCCTGAGGCATGACACAGCCCACGTGTGCTGGTAGATTACAAGTGTGCACCTCTTGCTTTAGCCACACATCAGAGGTACTTGCTTTTTAAATGATGTCCAAGGAAAAGCTGAGCTGAATGGTATTCTCTCCTGAATGTCTATCTTTGCTGCCCTGCTCTCTCTCTGGGCACAGAATGAGACCTTAATCATTATTGTCACTGTTACTCCTAGGCTACAAAAGCCTTCTTAGGTTTCCTAGTACATGACAACAGCATTGGATTGTGATAAACTGTAGGACACGGTCCTTTTAGGACCACAAAAGCTCTTCAGAAGGGCCTAAACTAGGTTGTTCAACCTGAATGCAATATAAGAAATTCTGACATTTCTCAAATCTCATGACAGAAAGAGAGGGTTGAGTCTCTAGTATCCTCTTTCAGACAAAGAAATTTAAAACAAAGTGTTTCATCACTAAGGTCTAGATCCAGGTCCCACAGAAACAAACAGATTTCACTGACTTCAAAGGGACTAGTGCTTGGTCTAACTTTTTGCCAGCAGGGACTGGGATTGGTAACATGACCAAATGAACACATGTGGGTTTCTGTGGAGGCTTCCTTTATCCAAAAAGCTTTATATACAGGTTGCTCCAGGCCTAGCTGTCACTATGTCATTTCTGAAAGAGGATACCAGCATCTAGGACTCAGTTTGATCACCCCAGTAAAATCATTCTCCCTGCACTGCTGTCTCACTTGGTTCTAGGAAGCAAACGAGAGCTTGACACTGGCGCTGGAGTAACCCTCGTCACTCCCAATACTCTGCAAGCTGCTGTGATCATCAATGTCACTGATGCTGGTTGTGCTGATATTGTCCACTTCTCCATGGGAGAACTCTGTGCTTTCAACGTCCACTTCGATCTCTTCTAAAAAAGGAAAATGGGAGAAAAGCACACAGGTTAGCACCACAGATCCAACCGCTCCCTTTGAAATCACTCAATCATAGAAATGCCTGGGTTCAAAGGGACCTCCAGAGGTCATGTAGTCCAACCCCCCTGCTGAGCCCAGGGACATCTGCAACAAGAGCAGATTGCTCAAAACCTTGTCAAGTCCCACCTTGATACTCAGCTTGGATACCCAGCTGATGGGACTCCCCCCATCAGAGATGAGGCAGCAGTCTGGCAAGAAGACTTTCAGGGTTCTTTCTGGAATGAGCTGCAGATATGATTTATAAAGAAGACTAGATACCAGATTGGAGTTTTTCTCAGGGATTTGGTAAAGGGGTTGGACTCCTCCAGCATGCAGGCCACATTATCAGCATAGGTAGGCCACTTCACACACTGAACTTGTTCTTTCTCTTTCTTTGGAGATCTACTACCCCAGTGTTGGAAACCAAAAGAAACAGATAAACCAGACAGTAACAGAGAAAATGGAGCATGAAATTACCTCAAAACATGATACTTGCTTGATACTATGGTGCCAAAGTCAGGACCACTCATATAGAGCATTGCAATGCATTACCATGGGGATCTGAGTTACTCTCAGAGATGCTCAGTGGACTTTAGAAGGTAAATCTTATCTTCAAGTAAGACTTTGAAAGCAGAGACCTAGTGAACTAAGTATCTTTTTCCCCATATTGGTTAGGAATTTTCAAAAATGATTATTAAAAAAACAAAAACAAAACCTACAGCATCTTTGGGTCTGTCAGTAAATATCAAAACATCTACCATGTCTAAGTATCTCTTCACAGCAGAGAGGAAAAAAGAAAATTACCAAATTTCTGGAAGCCATTCAGATCATATCTCTATGCAATTTTAAATGAGGAGAGGAACTCTATGGGAATCTTGGGAAATAAAAATGTGTGTGTGTGGAATGACGCCACAAACTTTAAGAGGCAATTTTCTTGGTTCTGTCTGCTTGGTTATATCACAGTACTTTGATTACACAACGGCACAAATACAGCATGAGAAGCTGGCTGCTGCTTTGCCACATCTGTTCCTGTCCCACTTAGATCTTCCTAGATTCTCCATTTAGTGTTACTGAGAGATTCCATACACCAAAGAGCACAGGGGGGCGCTCAACTTGCTCATCAGGTATTTGGCTAACTTCTTGTAATTATTTTTCCTAACTAAAGCTTTGGTATTTTAGAGATCTTTTCAGAGAAACAGGCCACTTTAAATACCATGGAAATCAGCCTAAGTTGCCAATAACAACACTTCTTCCACACTTAATTAGAACTCATGCAAAATATGAGCTCTTCATTTATCCATAGACGCGTTTGTGTCTGTGCCTGCGCACGACTGAAGTCCGCTGCCTAAATACCAGAGGCCGTGAGAAGGGTGCAGCTGAGAGTCAGGGGATATCAATCTCATCATACACTCCCTTCAGTGCTCGTTCAGCAGCACCCACCTCGCTCCGAGTCCGAGCGATCCGAGGAAATGGTAGATCCAATGCTGTCCATTCGTATTCGCTCTATCTCCTGAGGACCCTGTAGTTGTTCCAGTCTTCTCTTTAGGAATCTTTGTTCTCGTTCCAGGTTCTCAAGCTGGTGCTGGCTTCTCCTATCAGCCTCTTCAAGTTTCTGACATGATCAAATACAACTCAATAATTAGTTCCATTCTTTTCTCATTCCCTCCCACCTCCACTGCCAAGCCAACTGCTTTACTTAGACCCTTCCAAGTCCCAGAAGGATTTAAACTGCAAAGGAGCCCTGAACCCACATGCCTTGTTGTCTCCATGAACAATCCCATTTCCTCACACCTTTTCAACTTCCCAAGTCATGACAAATCATACACGTGAGGATAAAGTCTCTGAGGACAGAACCTCTCCAGGGGAAACCATTTAAGTTTGTGGGTCATTCGACCTGGGTTCCACCACTTGCATTACCAGACCTGTCCACGAAGGGGCCTCAATCCCTTAGCCAAACCAGGGTTTGTTATGATCCACTGTAACAAAAACGTGCCTTGGGAGTTCTGTATTCCTTGCTGCATGGTTTAGCAGGATTTCTCAGAAACAGTTTTCTATTCAGTAAGCAATTTACATAACCTACTACAGATTTCTTTGATCGCAGCTGGGAAATCTACCAGGGCACTGTTCTTTGTTTCCTACGACAAGCACATTGCATAAGGAGGAGTCATTTCAGGCTAACCCTGTCCTTTCGGCAGTGCTTTTTCTCCTTCACCACCCATCCTCCTGCCCGCTGTTCTGACCTGCGACAAAGCATTTCAGCCTCTTCCAGATTCTGACAATGCTGCATTTTCTTTTCATGCTTCACTTTGCCAAAAGTGGCTCTAGAAGAGCACTGGGCTAGCTGGGAGGTTCACATGTGAATCCTCAGCAAGCCAACCCCATCTCTCACGCTCTTGTGATTTGTGCTAATGCTTCGGCAGTGGAAACTCACCAGCACACCAGAAAAAATGCTGCATTTCCCATCAAAACACAGTCATTCAACGGTAGGTATGGTTTTCTCTAAAGAGATGCAGCTGCCAGCGAAGGATCACAATACAGAACAAGACCCCTGCTCTCCAAATCAATCATTTCTGTAGTTAGCAGAGTTCATTATGGACTCTCTAACAATGTGGCTTGTAGCAATGATAAATGATTAACCAAGGGGGCAAGGCTTGCTTGCTTTTGTTGTTTTTTTTCTCTTAAAAGGTGTTAAGTCTCATTCACCAGAGCTACCTCTAGGCAGCAAGAGTGAGCGATCTAATTGCTCTTCCCAACAGCCCAGACGAGAACAGCTGGGAAAAGCAGCTCTTACCTTGATATGTGCTTTGGCTTTGTTGAGCAGCCCAAGCGTGGTGTGCCTGGTGCAGTCTGGTCCTAGCGGTATCAGAACTTTTAAGCGTTCTAGACACAGGCGGAGGTGAGCTCGGCTGCAAGGGGAGAAAAGGAGATCAGAGATGTTTTCAGAAAGGTAATGCAATTTCCTTCTCTACTTCCCTTTTGCAGGGCAGTTTTCATGTTGTCCTCTCTGCACATACCACAAGATTCCCCCGCGGGTACCAGGACAGACTGACACTAAACTATTTATATTGCAAACATCATCTGCTCACCAATACTTGCATTACTGCTAACCTCTGACAGGCACTGTTTATTTTCTTGCTGTCTGAATTGATAATCTGACTCATGTGGATTATCTCTGTGCGGGGGTAAGGCACCCAGGCAAATGGTACAAGCACCTTGTGGGTTTCCCCTCTCTCAGCTACTGGTCATCTGTTTTGCTGAAAACACCTTTTGTGTGAGCAGTTTCAAGGGACTGCTGCCCCCACAGGCCTCTTGCCCCTGCGCGCCTGAGCATTGCTGGCTCCAGGGGTATTGGGTATGAACTGAACTAAGTGCTGGATTTTTGCACAGAATTAAAAAGACCAGTGAGAAAAATCAGTCAGCCCACAACACCCAAACAATGTCCACTGGCTGTTGAAGGAGCTAGAAGGATGGTAGTTCCAAAGAACTGCTCTCTCACTCCTTCCTGGGCCCAGGTCTGAATGCTGCTGGGGGTGCAAGGCCTGTGGGAACAAGGGAAGCCAAGACCTTCCACTGGGCAGTCTTCTGACCTTGGTTCATGTCTACAAAGACAGGCCCAAGAACAACAGTGTTGGGTGATGGCATGAGCCATTTTCTGCACAATAGGGAAACATCTTCTGGGGAAAAAGGTTCAGACAGCAGTGGTAAACTACATTGTTCTCAGGCTGCACAGGAAAATTGTTCCCACTGTCACCTCCTCTGTATCACTTATGCAGAATGAACTGCAGATTTATGGAGAACTATCAAGTGTGGCTTGCCTATTCCCCCTCCCTCTCTCTTTCCCAGACATTAATGATTTATGTCCAAACTTGTCATCCCAATCAATAACACAATGACATCAGCTCCACCATTCACATGCAAGAAACACCAGTGCAAAAGGGTCCTGAAAGCCTATCCTAGGCCCTGTTCATGCACAAAGAAATGGAATCTTAGCCTGATCCATCTCAATGCAGGGAAATAAAACAATAAAAGGAAAAAAAAAAAAAAGGGGGGGGGGGGGGAAAAGCACAGACAGTTAATTTCCATTTGTTTTTCAGATTCACTATTGCGCCTACTTTGAAAGGGGTGGGGGGAGAGGAGTCTGTAATCAGGCAATTATGTCAGTGACAAGCAAGGATGATTAAGGGTGGAAGGGTCAGGGGTTTTTCTGATGAACTTGTCAGGGCAAGGGAGTGTTCACTTGCGGGGCTGTAGCTGTGAGCGCCTCACGGTTTGTTATAAATCTCTTTACGAAGAGTCCATCACTGTCTCAAGAATAGCCACAGGGTTGCATATGACCAAGGAAGGGCCTTGAAGAACACGTGTTTTTCATTAAATATTAACGACTAGAGGGGTGGGGAAAGGGAAATCATAATCCAAAAATCAAACTGAAAAAAACAGTAATCACATCAGTCTCATCTTTTACTTCTGAGCTTCCTCTATGACAAATTCCACTCACATTACGGGTTGGATGGCTGAGAGGGGGGATTTTTTTCTACCTGGAAGCCCATTATTAACAGAGTTTTATCAACTAGAGTTGTGTGCACCACACTACATATGTTTGCCTAGTGTCCCATAATGACTTGTACAGGCAACAATGAAAAAGCACTGATTCACACTGGTACTATAGATCATGTCATCCTTTGGAAGACTGGAAACTGACTTCTTGTAGCTAGAGAAACAAACAGGAGGATGATCTTGTAGTTAAAAACATTCTGGGTTTTGAAGCAGAATGCCACAGAGGCAAGTTACCAAGCCAGAGCTGTCAGAGAGCAGCCCTCAAGCTGCAGCACAGAGCAGCATGTGTCTCTTCACAGCATGAGTAGGAGCACCAGCCATACGCTTCAGCAATGGGATCAACACAGTTAAAAACGTAGCTTGAGCAGAGCTAAGGATGTGTACACGGATCTGGGGGCTGAGGAGCAGGGGTCTTGCTACACAGCACCTATAACTGCAGACTCCTCCCTGTTCTGCTGGGCAAGGGCAGCTCTCAAGCCCATAGTGAAAACTGAATTATTTGTGCAATGCAAGAGAAAAATTTTCGAATCAACATCTATGCAGCGTCAAACATACCACAGTATACTCCTGAATGCAGAGAAACAGGCAATGCATCTACAGCCTGAACACTGGGTTGTGTCTCAGCACTGGAGATTGATTGGGAACTTGGGAAGGTGCTGCACCAGGCACCGCAATTGCAGAAACCAGCAATCAGCTTTGGGCAGGAGTGAGCACCGTCTGGATTGCTGAGACAGCAGCTGAAAGGATGGCACTGATCTGCCACCTTAAAAGCTACATTATGTGCAGACTTGAGACTAACCATCCTCAGCACCTGAAAGCTGTATGCAAAGATCCAGCTACTTCATAACACCCTGGACACCAAAACACTTCCTAGTGTGCCCCAGAGACACAGTGGATCAAAGAAGGCTCCTGTGCTCTGCAGGCTCTGACACAAGCAGAGAGAGGACAAAGCAGTCACAGGGTCTGTGTTGATGAGGACACTGGAAAAGGACACACTGCCCCAGTATGTGTGACCCCACAGGGGACATTCCCCAGGTTCTGGATCCCCACGTTGTCTCTAAGCCCAGAAGATTGAAAACCATCTTTGTAAGCCAGGGTCATAGAAGCCACTTCTGCCAGCATCTCTGCTGGCCAGTGCCACAGGCCATGGCCTACAGCAGGGGTAATGGCCTCTGCCATCACACCAGGCATCAGGAGGGGACACCTGCCTGCGGCAGAGGGTGTGAGCATGAGCTGATAAGCACACGACGGCACAGAGCACGGCTCAGGCAACCAGCACTGCAGGGCAGGTGGCACTGGCTGAGCCAAGGCAGGTTTGGAAGGTTTGATCAGAGCAATCACTCATGGGCCGCTGCTGGATTTCCCCGTTACTTTGCACGCGGAGCTGAGCCACCCTCAGCGATGACACCACTGCAAACGAATGTGGATTTGCATCTCCAGCCACAGTCTAATGGAGGGAAACACACAGGGCTTTACAGCAGAAGGCCAGAGGGGGTGCACAGCCTGGGGCACACCAGGGACACCCAGGCCCTTCAGCCCCAGAAGCTGCCTCCCGTTGCTGGGACCAGAATGGCAGAGCCACTCAGGAGCTCCCTGGCCTGGTGCACCTGGGATAGCAAAGAGCAACAAGCCCACAAACTCCTACCACAAGAATGTGTTACCTTCCTTCAGAAAGATCAAATCAAACAGCTTCTCCTCCAATGCTCAATATTTTGCCTTTTTCTTTTTAACTTCTAACCCAGTTACTTTCCTTGACCTCTCTCAACTTCCAACAACCTAAGTAGACCACGTTGGGTTCTTAAACCACAGAGCACACAGATGGGTCTGACGCACAGATAGGTGGCTTTGCTAAAACCCAGAAATAAGCCTCCAGAGCTCTGAAACACCACAGCAGACTAAGCTAAAAGACCATTTCAGAGAGAAAGCAATCACAAACTATTAATTTTCCTTATGGAGTCCCAGAGCTGTACCTGGACAGCTGTAATCCCACAGGTCAGGCCACGATACAAATGTCTTTTCCCCTTGTTTACCTGGGCTCTGTTGCAACATGGCTTTTGAGAATGCTGCGGGCTCTTGTATTCAATGAAAATACCATCATTGTGCAGGCTCCAGACACAGCCAGACGGCTTTCCATGTAAACCACTGGATTATGCCAATATTTGACGCATCTGCCAATATCTGGAAAAACAAGTCTAAATGCCCATATTGTTACATAACAGAGAAACAACTCGGGCTTGGCGCAAAGGGTTGCTGCCTTTTGCTGCCTTGATCCCGGGGAAGACAGAGGATGACAGGAGGAGAATTCTAGTGTTAGCCAAAGCTGAAGCCTTTGCACGTTAGCTGCAGGGCAGATGGGAGAAGCTGGAGACCTTTCTCCCTACGTGGCCTTAAAAAAAAAAAATCAGGATCTCACAGCATCATCCTGAGCACAGTGCAGGATGTGCTGAAAAAGGAATTAATGGAGGATTTTAAATGAGGGGTTCCATCCCTCCTCTTTCCCAAGAACTCAGCTTGGTACTCCCCTCCTGCTTAGCCTGATGTGGGAGAAGGCTCCCTTTTGAGATTCCCATGTGGGGCACTGGGGTGGCCTGAAAAAGAGCAAAGCACTTGAGAGGCTTCAGAAAGCCAGGGCCTAACATGCACCTCTCTGCCCCAAAGAGCTGAGAATAACCTTGTATCTTGTTTCACCTGGAAACTTCGTCTAGAAGAGCCCCTCTGTCACTTCTGCTACCTCCCCTATGCAGGGCTGGAAGGAGCCTAGAAGCAAGCTCCTTTGGAATGTGGAGGGAAAGCTGAGGAAGGATGCCCTCTATTCTCTGCCAGGAGCTGGTGTGGGAAAAGGTAGGTCAGCTCCTAAACAGACTGGCAGGAAACTAAAGCAGAAGCAGCACGAACAACCTCAGCAATCCCATAGCCCTGCCAGCTGATTCACAAGCTATAGGTGACTGCATGGGAAAGAAGGGAGTGCTGGCCCCTGAAATGGCAGCCCCACTGCTGCATGCAGGCCCACACTGTTCTCCCTCCTTTCCCTTTGTGCCTGTTCAAGAGCTTCTGACTGTATTTGGATTAACTGCTTCTACTGTCCAGCTCTCCTCCAAGCCTGAATCCCCATGCTCTCTCTCCCGAGCCTCTGTCTGCACACAGCCTGGCCCTTGCTCCACGAAGCCCCTCCTTGCACTTGTCTGTGCCTGGCTGCAGAGGGCTGTAATTTCACAGCCTGCTCTACTCTCTGGTTCCCAATGACATCATCCATTCTGATTATATAAAGCACGGGGAGGAAGCCTTTATTTATGCGTGCTTTTTGCTCATAGCTTCAGCTGTCTCACTGTGCAACACGCATCCAAATTCCACTGCAGGAACTGGGCTCCCTTTTGCCTGGATCAAAACTGCAGTATAGAAACAGGTATGGATGCAAAAACAATTCCCCATTTCCCCTCCTCTCACTTCAAGAAGATTTTTGATGGATTTGGGTAGGAATCAACCTATTCCACCACTGCACACCACAGCAAGCTGGGCACAAAGCCACCAGCCTGTTCCCTGCCTGGGAAGTCCAGAGAACTAGGAGATCTGTGGTGGCAGCTCCAAGACTTGCTTCTGCTGGTCACAAAGCAGCTACACAGGGGCTAGAAACCTACCTATCTCCAACAGCCAAGAAGCCCCTTGCACAGGCCAGCCCAGTTCTGAAGGGCCACCAACAGTTTCTCTCCCTGGAGCTCCACCAAACCCAGATGCACACTCTGCAGAGTGGGTGACCCCCCCCTCTTTCCATCCTCTTGCAAATGTGGCTTAGACACCGCTTCCAGGGAGCCACCCCTGCACGTAAACATCCCTGCAGAAACTGAGCTCCTTTGCTAGGACAGGCTTTGGGTTTGGTCTCTATTCCCACCACCACCAGAAGCAGGGAAGTAACGGAAACCAAGACAAGAAACTTTCTCTGCTGAGAAGTCAGTCCAACACAGGTGTGTGCTCAGCTCTGAAGCAGCAGTTTACCAGACTCAGCACCATCCCCAAGTCAGATGCTGCTGGCAGCCTTTGCTGAATCAAGACCAACCATCTGCAGAGCACAGGCACAGACGCTCCTTGCTCTCTCTCTCTGAAAGAACCAGCCTCCCTCCCAGCAGGAATGACCAACTTGCCTCCAGTAGCATTTCAAAATGCTGAATTCTGATTTTTTTGTGTTGAAAGAAGGGAGCATCTGAGGAAAAAGAAAAGCATTTCCCAGATATTTTTGTACTCTGCCTGCAGGTCTGTAGGGCTTGAATTCAACAGTGGATTTAAGCATGTGCTCACATTAGGCATATGCTCAAGTCCCACTGAGGCAGAATCAGACACTTGGTCTCCAAAAGATGTTAAAAAACCAGAACCAAACCAAAACAAACACCAAAAAGAACTGGCAGAAGTATGTTCCTGACATGAAAAGGACATTATCCTCCTTCCCCTTCGGCCTCCTCCTCTTCCCTCTACACCTTTTCAAAGTTGAATCTAACTTGACCCTGAAATTAGAAACCACCAATTTTGTTTGGATTCCATATCTAATAGATTGCTTAAAAAATTCAGGAGGGATCACTGATTAAAGAAAGCAATTCCTGGAGAAACGTAAGTGACCCCACATCAATAATTCACTGGACGAGAACTATTTTGAGATAAAAGTAATAAGAAACACATGCAAAACCACAGGGCAGGGGGAATGGGGGAAAATATGGTTTCTTTTTAAAAGCAATTCATAGGTCAGAGGTGCACTTATCTCTAACAGCCATCATATGACTTGATGTTTTTTCACTGTCTCTAAACCCCAGCCCTCTCTGCAACGGCATCTGCTCCCTGCTTTACCAAAGGCTTTGTCTCCAGCAGAGGAGGTTTGCCAAGCTCCCAGCCCAGGGGTGGCGAGGCAGGCGGGCAGCAGGGCCAGAGCGTTACACGATACGCTGCGGCCGCTGGGACCGGGACCTGCTCACCCACTGACACAGGGTGCCAGAGACACATGATGGAGAAGGAAATCTGGCTCAGAAATATGCGGTTAGAAGTTAATATTCTCCACCTGAGCTGTGAAATCATTCAGAACAAGCCTTGCTTTCTGCTTTTAGATCAGGTCTCTTATGATTATGTTTTCCTGCATCTGCTCCCCGGCTGAAGGAGATAGTTGCTCGTTTGCCCCTTAGTTTCCAGTCAGTTTCTACTGATGGCTCCTTGGCACGTAGGAGTATTTGTATTCCAAACGCTGATATAATGTACCATGAAAAAGTAATTGAGGAAAAAGAAAAAAGCCTTTAGATCTTTATATATTTTTTCAAGCTTTTGTATTGTTTAAAATAATAAGAGAGAAATAAAAATTTAGGACAACAAAGACTTGACAATGTATTATACATAGGAATTTAAAATAACAAAAATGTTCTACGGGCAACGTTTTCAGTCTGATTTCAGCCACACCAGATCTGTCTGGAAAAGTTAAAGATGAACATGAACCTAGCTGTATTCTCAAGTCAAGGGCAGATGAAAAACAAACCACAAATGAAGAGTCCTACGATTAAACAATAATAGTAATAAAACCAAAGCAAAACAAAACCAAACAAGCAAATGCAGCTTTTCAAAGTCACAAAAATCACCTCAGGCTGATGACAAGTTACATGACCGGGAGATAATGGGTGCTTCAGAAAGCAGCATCCTGACTGAAGGCCATAAGCAAGAATGCAATACAAATGGGGATGGTATTGATGCACTCTGCTACAGCAGCATTTTGTCCAAAGGCCACCTCAGTCACAAACTTAAGACAAGGTACCCAAGGAAAGGAACAAACAACTGAAACACCCAGCAAAAAAAGGGCAGTTCTGTAGCACACAAACCCTTCTCCACACATGCAGCAGAAGCCACAAGCCTAAAGCAAAGATTTCAACTTACAATATATTGCCTACACTCTCCATTGCAAACTTCTAAAGAGGGTGCTCTACAAACCCTCCTAGGGTGGAGGCATAATGGCCACTTGTAGCTGTGTCTCCCAAAGGCTGACTGCCCACACCCTGCAGACATTAACTGTAGCATGTTGGCCAGTGGGCACAGGGGTTGGCCTACAAACACCTTGAGAGAGCTTCCACTTCCAGGATTCAAGGCCACAGCACTGCAGATGCAGTTGTAAACAGGACACTTCTGGAAGACGTGGGGTCCTATCTTATCTCTGAGGGCACTTCAGGGTGTAAAACTACTCTCATCTCACACTGAGATTCTATTACTCTTTTCTCTCTGTCCTCTGAGCAGCACTGCAAAGGCTGAACTGTTTGCTCCTCTCTGCTATCACCAGCCATCATCCTTCAGCCTGCCCAGGTTTTTCTCTGTGTCTTCCCCTCCAGCTGCTGACTGGCTTGGAAACTCTTTGAAACAAGAGTACAGTTGCCAAATGCACCTATATCTAAACAGGATCCCAGGACTGTGCTCAGAAGTCCTAAATCAAGCAGACCTCAAACAATTAGACTAAAAGCAACATTATGATTCTGAAGTGGAAGTGACATATTGGGGCTGGTTTTATTCACACAGTTACTTGTGGGCCTTTGGGTCCTATTTGTTGCATATCTTCAAATTTTTTCCTTTGAACTAGAGGGCTAGAATACATAAACCTAATTTAAATGAATAAAATTATTTCTAAAAAAGAGACCATCTGCAATCCCATGACTTCCAAAACTACGGTGCTTAAAGGAATTAGACCAAAAAAAAAAAATAATTTGAACAGTGATGCTCACAGGAATAAAAACTAAACCATTTTGGAAGATGCCTCATCCAGAATGAACTCACAGCTGTTTGGTAACACAACTACTCATCCTTTCCTAAGCCCTTTGATCTGCAGAGGCACCAGTGAGAGACTACTTCAACCCAGTGGAGAAAGATCAAATATAACAGCCTGTGCTTCACAATGAAAAGGTGATGAGAGCAGCATAGGTGGCCATCTGCCCAGCCAAGGAATGGAGTCAATCAATGCCTGGCATTTTCTCTCATCCCTTCATTTTCAGCCAGATCTAGCAAGGAGCTCTCAGGGCCTATTAACAGTTCCTCCCTCCCAGCTCCTCCACACCTTTCTGCCCTTCTTTGAAAGCAATTTGGACAGTTGTTAAGGGGATGCCAAACAGCAACAGATGCTCTGGAGCTTGGTTGTTATTATTATTTATCATGGTCAATCTCCCCTTCGAGTTATATATTGAGGATCTACTATTATTGAGCTTGGCCATTAGCCATAAAGTATTTTAATCCCTAACGATTATAATTAACTGAACTTTACAGTAGCACAATACACAATGTTATCAGCTAAACTCCTTCTCGGCTACACTGGATGCTAAACGCTATAGCCACCACAAACCATAAATACTCCACATCCCATTCTCCTTCTGACCTAAAAATACAACCCAGTTGCCACCAGTATAGTCACATCTAGGTACCTCTTGTACAAGATCATTTGTCACCAACTCCTCAGTTGTGCTCACCGCTGACAACATAGGTATGGCAGTTGTGCTACCCTGGCAGTAAGATAGTTACAATCCTGCTTTTGACTGTCGGGGAATATGCAGAGCAACCTGTAAACATCAACGTGCAACCCAGGCTGGTTAATTATAAATCCCTGGTTAGCCCAGTCTAATAAAAACCCCATCTTTGTTAAAAGGTGGTTAAAAACAGACCTGCTCTTTAAATAGCCAATGGTTCCCACTAATACCATTATACTCATCCCTGCAGGACCAGGCAGCATTACAGCCACCCAGCCTGGTGACGCTGCCCCAGCCAGTGCTGCAGCTCCTCGCGCCACCAGCCCCGCTCCCACGCAGCGGCCCTGCCATCCGTCACAAGGCTCCTCTCCGAAGAGGCAGCAGCAACCTGCTTTACTGTGACCTGTGGATTTGCAGCTTTACTGCTAGAATTAGGTCACTGGCAAAGATAGCCAAGATTTTCCAAACTCGCCAACTATTCTCCATTAGCCTGTGTAGAGGTTTCCTGGCAAAGCACCACGCCGCTGGAAAAAGACAAGTAGGTTGTAGTTCAGGCTCCTGAAGGATTTCTGCAGTCAGACTGCAAGAAATGGATGCTCTCACCCTTAACTGCCTCTAAAACTGACAGGCAATGGAAGAGCTCTTCAGTTTGCATCTACTACTGTTGAGACCTTGCAGCCTCTCAAGAACAAAGAGATCTGGAGAACAATAGAAAACAGGGACCTGCAGAGACACATAAAGGCCACCTGCCTGCCCCGAGACACTAGGCAGCTTCCCACCAGGTAGCCAGAGAGTGCCCCTGGACCACGCTCCTGGCTATAGCAGGAAAGCTATCCAGGGTCCAGAGGGCATCACAAAGGCACAAACAGTACCTCAAATCAGAGCCTTCCTTTCTTCATAATACTACTGAAAGAGGACCTGGACTTCTGTGACTACTAAATATAGTCAGTTTTTAACCCAGTAACATTGCTAAGCAGTCAAAAGATCAACCACTTGCTTTGTAAGATGGGACATTTGTCCATCAATGAAAGAGTAAAAGATCCTACCAACATGTCATTAATGAAAGCATACTTCTTGTTTTCAAAATTATGAGCAAGGAAGATGCTGATATCAAGAATATCTTTTGATCTGGTACTATATTATTTCTGTCATTTACATAATTTTAAATTTACACAGATAACCTATTGCTACTAAAGGATATTTTTACTGTTCATTAAGACAGGACAGAGTTATTCCACCCCAAACATTTCTTTTCTGAACCTATAGTCCAGTTTCCTCACCTCAGGGAAGAAAATAATAATTCCTAATGAAAAAAATATTCTAAGAACATGACCACTTGAAATACTTGTTTACAGAAAGTCTTTTAAGCCAGAAGGGAAGCATGTGCTCTTCATTTAGTATCTCTTCACACTGTCAGAAATATTTAAGCAGTCATCAAATATCTACAGTACCTTTCAGGTATAGAGGGCACACATCTGGAACAGAGGAAGCAGTGCATGTAATTTCATCTTGTAAAGTTATTTTAAATTTAACCTTAAACTTCCCAGGCAAAAGGAATTACCAGCCAAGGTCACTATTGGATGTATGTTTGGAAAAAAGCACAGGCACTACTTTTGCTATTGGATATGGATTTTTGCACACCAAGACCAGTAATGCTGTATTTCAAAAGTCCAGGAGTTAGCCAACATGAAGTGGCAGCCAGTTTTAACTCGTTAACTATGTAATCAGGGGACCCTGAACAGAACAGCACAACTCCCAGCACCGTGACAGCAGGTGAGTCACATCCTGATCTCATACATATGGAGGTACCAGAAAACAGGTTTTGGAAGGAAGTACCAGAGTCTGCAAACACACCTTGCTTCAGCTTAACTGGCGTGATGTGCTAATACAAACTCCTTGTCAATACAGTTCTTCAAAGAGGAGCAGGGTTTATCACCTAAAAAAATTAAAACAATATAAACTTCAGGGGAAAAAGCCACCACCACCAAAACATCTCCTCTGTCCTGCCCTTTCCCTGTAACTACCATGGACATCTTCCTTGCATTTTCTTTCTCTTCTGGGCACATGGGAAGGCCCAGAGCTGTAAAACTGCTCAGAGCTCAAATGGGGAAAAAGCAAAAGCTGGCCACTAGGAAACCATTTCATTGGGCAGGAAGCAAAACAGTACCTGTATCCTTAAGGCATGAAAATTGCTCCAGACATTTTCAGCTCAACAACAAACCTCCTAGTGATTCTGATGGGACTTGAGAAGTCATTATGTTAAGCACAGGACATTCTACTCTACAAGTGAACTCCTGATCAGCTGGAGAAGATCATTACCACCCCTGCCTGAGTCAGCAATGCCACTAAGGGATACAATTTTAATTCTTCCAAACCAAGAACAGCTGTAGTTGAGTAAACTAACATTTGTGGGAGGATTAGCTGCCTTATGCTCACTCACTCTGTAGTCTCCCAGCAGGAAAAGGGTTAGGATCCCACCTGGGAACAAACCAGGCAGTGAAAAGTTCATGGTTTCTTTTGGAAAGAAAAAAAAAATAATAAAAAAAAGCCCCCCAAAAACAAACAAACAAACAAAAACCAACCAGAAAAAAACAAAACGAAAACACAAGCAGATGGAACATGCAGTACTCTGGTTTGGTGAAAAAATTGTTTCTCTTTTCTCAACTACCAGGACAATATTAAAAAAATAACCAGACAACCCTACAGAAATACCTGCAGTGGGCATTGCATTATAATCAGCCACATCCCTACTTCCCTATTGTTTTTCATCGCTTTGTCACTCACAAATTGTCACTCTGTAGTGCTTATGTCACTCATCAATTTAGGCAAGATAATTTGCTACTTCATGGTCAGATATTTCCTATACCAGGTCTCATCCTGGGATGACTCCTTGTTAGTTTCAAAAATCACTGATATTAATAATTAAAACCCAAGAAAAACAGCAAAAAAAACCCCAAACCAACAAAAAACCCCCACAACACCTAAAACCAACCAACCAAACAGAAAAAGTAATTTTCACTGAGGCTGCTGTGGGTTTCCTTATCACGAGAGCCAAGCAGCAAACCAGATGCACAGATTTCTTGACTGTCCTCATGCTGTGCTAGTCAGGAGGCTGCAGAGTTTGCAAGCACTTCTCAGGAAGGGCGAAGCATAAACCAAATGGAGCTGACATTTCAACTCTCTCCACAAGCAGGAAAGGGTTATGCAGCAGGCAAGACCTTTCAATGAGAGTCAGGAGACCTGTCCACAGACAGCTTGCATGACCTCAGGTAAATCCCTTGAGGAACTGAAGCATGCACTGTTCATCCACAAAATGGAGCTAATCCTAATTCCTCCACAGAGTGCTGCACAGCTAAATCCATTCTTGGTTTTCAGGCATTCATAAAGCTCAGCAATGACACTGGTATGTGAAGCACCTAGAGAGTAGGACACTTTGGGAAACTAATTCATTCATCATTCTCAGCTACTTAACACCCAGAGTGTAAGATGGCCACATTTCTCAGAATTGCTCAATAACCCCTCGGTGCTTCCCATCATATATGCAGCAAAAACTGAGGTCTCCTCTTACCTCTCTGTCATGAGAAATTCCCATGATGGAATTTCAGCAAAGTTCAAAGCAGTTTAGTCAGAATCAGGATGATGACATGAGGCCATATCACTGACCTTGCTATCAAGCAGTTATAAAACTATTTCTTTGAAACCTTTAGTTTACCACATCCTACTGGTAATCCCCTGAATACAAAAGAGTAGCATTTAGGCCCCATAAAAAGGTACACAATAGTGCTCAGACATCACATGACTTAAAAAAATAAACATCTACATGGGATGCTTCCCTCTCTTTCTGTTTAAATACATAGGTTACACTGGCTTATATGCTGGCTTTATGTAGGGGATACAAAACACTTAACTCCAGGTGCTAGGATTTGAGAACCAGAGAGTATCACCAGAATTGCAGTGGAGATTACGAGAGTTGGCAAAATTAATCATTTTTCAATTTAAATAACAGAACAGTAACAAATGCTCCTTTAAAAAGAAGAGTTAAAAAAAGGCATTTAAGAAATTAATGGAATTTTCTTTCCCTGGATGGCTGAAGGAACGTGCAAGGCAGCAGTCTACACAGAACCCAAGAGCCAGCCTGGGGGCCTTAGGGGACTCCCCTACTTCTGTTCAAGAGCTTTTCACTCTGACTACTGCTAGCCATTTACAGTGTGCCCAACCCACAGCCTGACCCCCTTCCCACTCTGCTCCTTCCTCTCTGATGCATTTTACTCAGAGATCATGTGGAAATAAAAACACAACCCACTGAAACTCCAAGAGACTCGACAGGGTTTTCACGTGTTTTCTTCAAGTATATGACACCAGATACAAGATTTCTTCTCCCCCTTGGCAATCCCTTCACTGAAACCCATCCCCATATGTGCTTTTTCCAGTGAACACGGAGCCTGTAAGCTGCTTTTCCAAGCCAAGAAAAGTTTCAGAGAGGTCACGCCCCAGAGAGCAGGCTCTGCGCATTTCCTAAGAGGGTCACATTACGCAGAATATCCCCCAGAGACAAAGTGTTCCCATCCGCTTTCCCACTTCTTTTGGCATCAAAATTGCTTTTCTGTGTAGGTGAAGTGGCAAACACATACATTGAGGAAAGGAAAGATTAAATTCTCCCCCAGTCCATCCGTCTCCCCCCACAATGTGCTTATCAGCCAGAATTCCTCAACCTACTTCTAGGCTCTAACAGTGATTCCTGCTCTGAAAGTCAATGACTAGACTCAGCATTTGGGATTCTCCTCTTTGCACAGAGCACTCAGCTTTGGACAGCTTGCTTTCTCCCCTAGAACAATGCCAAAATAATGTTCTTAGTTAGACATTAGAAAAAAACTCTCAAGCAGTAGCAACGGTTAATCAGGGCAATAGCCTGCACTGTCTCCCAGGGCAAACCTGCTGTCACAGGCTTTTAAGGCCGTGCTAGATTGGCATATGTCAGGAAAGGTTTAGACAGAGCTTATCCAGCCTTGGGGCATGGGGACGGACCAAGGGAGTGCTGCAGGACCCTCTCAGCCCCATCTTTAACAGCTTCACAAACCATTCAAGTCTGAAAGTGAAATTTCTTGTCCTCTTTTAGGCACAGGGCCTGGGTCAGCTGCAGAGGCAGCATGCTGCATCTGTGGCAAATAAAGCAGTTGCCTCTCTGAGCTATGACTGGTGACAGAACAGAAGATCTATACCAGAGTGGCAGGTGCAGCTGCTGCGTGCAGCTGGAAAAGGGCAGTAATGCCACGTGTGGGAACAGGTAGGCAAAACAGAAGTGAAGATCCTGAGGCATCTGCAAGGCACAGTTTCCACTAGCAGAATGAGACAATCCCCTGCTGTGCAGGTTGGCAAGGAAAGGACAGGAGCAAAGCAAACAACAGGAGGGGTAGCAGGGAAGAGAAGCTCCCAGCCCAAGCCTCTGAAACCACTTACACCCCAGTCACGCCAGCGAGCTCCTCTGTATGCACTTATGCAGCTGCAAACATGGAAAAGAGCAGCCAGCTCTGAGAAGTGCCAGGATCCAGTCTATAAGAAACACTGGAAACAAACAGATCAAAGGGAAGCACCAAGTTGTATACACAGCTGGGGCTGTCTTCCTCTGCTAAGGAGAGACAGGCACGTAGAGAGATGTTAACTGCAGGCTCTTTGTGTGTGCCTGCATGTGACTGTGCATCTGTGCAAATGGGAGCACTTGCCCCACCTTCAGCCTCTCAACATTACCCAAAGTGCACCTAATAAATGGTATTTTCCAGGTGGTGTGGAAGATTCCCAGACTGCTGGGCAAAATCTGACTGGGATACCCACAACTCAACACATCCCAGGGAACAAGGCCAAATGGGTGGGAACGAAAGACATGGAAGATACAAAGCAATCTCTTTTTAGCCTCTGATTTCTGCAATACACTTGTTCTGAGAGGTCCAGCAGTGTAGCAGCTCATTTGAAGAATTTCACTTGAGCTTCCAGAATAATTCCCATCTAAATGCTGAGCTTTGGCTGTGTGGAATTACAATGAACTACACCAAGTGTTCAACAGGCTGTCTTTTGGAGAGTCCCTCCTGGGGGGAAAATGTGGAGATCACCACCAGGCTAGGTGATGATGTGGCCAGGGATCAGCCTCAGGGCTCCTGTTCAGTTTCTCTTCTCTCCGAGCTGCTCACAGGGACACCTGTGCATACACAAATAACAGCAAAATTGACTCTGGCATCAACTCCCTTTTCTTTTCCACACATCCCCTCTGCAGGTGGGTGGCTTTGCCAGCCTTCAGCCTTGTAGAGGGGACGGTGCCCTTTCTCTGCAAACAAACACGCTCACTTACTCCCAAGGAGAGCAGCAGGCATCAGATGCCCTCCTTTCATCGTTGCACTATTCACTGTCCTGGGCGGTAAGCTGTTCAGCACAGGAACCCTTGGCACTGCTCTCCAAATGACTACGCATAACTACAGCACTGTGGAGGCAACCAGGGAGGCACAACAACCGCCCAAGTGAAGGAGCAAGTATTCATTTGAGAGCCATTAAGAGCTGTGCTTCTAAATGATTCACATGCTTTTAGATATTCTACCCTAGCTCAGCAACCAGTCAGCTCAGAGATAGCAGCCTGCACTTGACTTTATAAGCATGACTAAGTTTTGTGCAGCTGTTTACTACCTACCATGATAAAAAACACACCCTTATCATCAGAACTGTTATCAGCCTGGACCATGTGTGAACCCACTGACACAACTCAGGCTATTTCTACAAAAGTAAGACTGCATTTCAAGTTCACCTCCTGTTTCCACTGGAGGTTTCAATGAGTAAGCTTTTTTTGTATCAATTTCTGTTATGCCTTCTTTCCCTCAGCTCCCCCTCAGCACCATTGTACAGGGAGTTACAGGATCACTGTGTAACTGCTAGACCCCCTTTCCTGCCTCACCTTCTGTGAGCTGAACATGCTCGTTTGCAAAATCTCCCACATCAAATCTTTCTTCATCTTGAGTCTTTAGGTACTCTACTTAAACTCCTGGGGGGGGGGGGGGAAAGAAAAAAAAAAAAAAAAAAAAAAAAAAAAAGAGAAAAAAAAACACCCCCCTTTTTAAAACC
>JAOEGS010021817.1:0-27225 GCA_025447755.1 Corythornis vintsioides | reverse complement strand
AAAAAGCAAATGCTTGACTGAGCTAAATTAAAGTTTGATGTAGAAAAAATATACTGAACGTCCCTCGTACAAACTGCTTAAAATAAGTTGTTTAACTCATGACAGAAACCAGAAACAACCTTTCTGAGGGAAGACAAAACGGTCTTTTTGATTTTTTTTAAGTGGGTTTAAGATTATTTTAATTTTTTTTTTTAATTGATCCGCTCATAAAATCAGACATTAAATTTCATAATTAAGAAATCTGTCGATGAATGAAATGCAAGACTCACAAGAAAATAGCTGCATTCGTGTTGGTAATTTGGTATTTTGCCTTCTCAGTCATTACCTTAGCATGGCTCTAGGAGGCAATCTGCTATTAGAGGTGTGATCCCTCAGACATTAAAGTCTGAATATTTTGATAGTTCATTATCAAATGCCTCTGTTCAAGAGAAACTTTTTGTGTGTCAAATCTCAACCTGCATTACTCCAGTATACTTTTAGAAAATGGCCAAGTGGCAATTAAGAATATGTTCCTGAGACTCTGACCAGGGGTTTAGCCAGTCATTCCAATTTCTAATATACCAAATATATAAATGGATGTTAAGTGAAGAGATATTTATACTGCAGGTCTTGACAGGGCTGTGAATCCTAACTGCCTGTATTGACAAGACATAAGTATTTTCAGGTATGCTCAGAAACAGATCAGCTTAGATAACCTTAAGAGTGAAAATTAATGCATCCCCCTCTACTGTGGACATGTCTAGAGTAGAAGGCAGCCAAAAAGGTCTTGGAGTTGAAAAGGCATAGTTTAGATTAAGATACCAATGGGGCAGCTAGGAAAAGTTTAAGCTCTTAATTGAAATGAACATACAGAATAATAATAAACCTGATTGTTCAGAAGAAAGAACATGGACATTCTCAAACTGGTCACCAAAACATGTTAATTTTTAATTTCTCCTTACTTTAGTTTTATCCTTGTAACTCTGTAAAGAAGAGCATTTAGAAGTATTAAAAGATTTGATGCCTATCAAGGAGAAACTCAGAGACAGGGCAAGAAACATGCTTCTAAAAATGCTTCCACAAGTGTTTACCAAGACAGAAAGTTGAATTTTATTTGGCTGTGTTCATGCTCCTTTTGTTTACTTTTGTGAATATTTTAGCTAATAGTTTACTGTTAAGATTGTTTACAGAACAGCACATTTTAAGCAAATATTTCAGAAATTTCATGGATAATACATTTTAAGCTGACAAATGTAAATGTTTTGCTAGAAATCTAATTATAAGCTTTACTGGTTTTAATATGTGCTTTATTATGTAATAATTAAATGAGAAAGTATGTCTATGAAAACATGGTTTTACATTTAGTTAATGTAAAAGTGGGTTAAAGACCAACTACAAAGAAGGCATTGCAGATCACCTACTTGACCCTTAAGGATTATAGATATTATACACTTTCAGCAATGTAGTATAAATCATTATACCTTTTCATTCCCTTAGACCCTGCCCTTTGCATAAGCCAGTCTTAAAGTCCGTATTTCAAGTGTTGGGAAGTGTTCTGATATTGTTAGGTAGATCAAAGGATGCAAGAAAATGGAAACTGCACATTTTTCAAAGAAAACAGATAATTTTGAACCGGGCTTATGGCATAAGTGATAGAGGAAAGTTTTCTAACAATTTAAATGTTCAGGTTTGTTTAAAGGTAATTCTTCATCTACAAGTTCTTTGGAAGGTTTGAAATTTTACATAGAATTTTGTCTTGTTTTTAAAATCTCTCCCTTCGCATTTTAGAAACAAACAAACAAACAAACCAAACAATAATAATGTTTGAGTCTCTCTTTGATATAAACATAATTACTATTAGTGGTATATGGAATTAATGCTGCTTGTGAGGAAAGAGCTTCACAGTTCAATCATGGATTCACTGCTGTGCAGTTTGAAGACATGAGCTTTGCTTACAAGACGATGGGTTTATATGCCATATCCGTAGATTCTCATTACATGTTTTGTGTCAGCAAAATTATATTAGGCATCTCACCACTTTCATCAGCTCATGTTAATATTATTTTTAAGCAAAATAGTCCTTGATATTATGTTTCTACTCATGATCAGAAATATTTTTTCTTGATATTAATATTAAAGTTTCTATATGATAACATGACTATTTATTATCAATAAAAACAACTACCGTTTTAGTGACTCATTTTATTTTCTTATATTTTCTGGCAAGTACTGCATGTCTTTTTAAGGAATACAAAACCAAGATGGTTGCAACTCAGCTGAGAGGCTGATTCCATAGGCCATGTTTAGTGAAGGATTCCATTTAAACCAGTGTTCTGGAGAGGGCATATAGGTTGGGCTCGCTTTTTCTTGTAGTGAAACCCTATAAAACAACATCAGTTAAGACTTCAAATATAATGAAAAACTGCTTATCACAAAATAAAAGCAAGCCAGGAAGGAAAGACTGAGAAAAGGAGATGAAACACTGTCAGCCCCACTTCGAATATTCCATATCAACATCAGCTCACAAAATGACAGCTGCTTGGGTTCACAACACTATCCTAGACATATATTGACTACAAAACTATTAAGCAATAACTACATATGTATAATATTATACCAACTGTAGGGTTTTGTGGCTTTGTTTTGTTTTGTTTTTCTGTTCTTCTCAAGGAATGATATAGAATAAAAAGTGAGTTCAGATGATATTTGGGCATAATTAAACATGCTTCCATTTCAAATTCAAGAAGAAATTAACTGTCTGTGCACAACCAAAGCTGTCAGTGAACAGAATGCATTTGTATTGCCAGATCATTCCACACTGTATAACATTTGAAATATTAAAGCCTACTTAAAAATAAATAAATTAGTAAAATGAGTAAAATGAGCAACTGAGTAAAATAAAACATTATTATCTAGGTATATTTTGAGAAAATAAATTTTGTTAATAATATAAACTATATACACTGAAGTATACAAAAGTAGTTCTAATTACTACCCTGTCAAGAATATCTCAGAAAAAAAAAAGAATTTCAAACCTTAAGCAAATTATTTTTTGTCTGGTTTAACATCTTTGTTATTGGTCATTGGAATTAGGATGATAAACATTTTCAGTATTATCTCTTTTCAGGAAGAATCAAACCATTCAGACCCAAAACTGAGGGCTTGTCTTACTCTATACAGATTCTAATAAGAATATGGAATCTTTTTCTTTCAGCATTTGTATTTGTTTCAGCACTCTACTTTGGCTAGTCTGGTTTATATTTCCACTCAAAACAACTTCTACAGTCATTTAAATCCATCCAACCAACCCTAGCTATCCCAGTCATATTCTTATCCTGATTTACAGTTTCATTAGGATTTTAATGAAGTAAATGGAAGTAGAATTCACTCCTAAATCTTCACTCTAAGGAGTGTGTTCACCTCTCCGTGCAGGTTGTGGGTGTATGTGCCTCAAAACAGAGAACACACAGCTACAACTTGTCAGGAAAGGTCTTGGCTAGAGGGTGTTGGGTTGTTGGCTTGCTTTTTTTTATATTGAGCTCACTTCTTCCTTAGATAAGCAGGCACACATTCCCATGTATCTTGTAAAATCTTTAACAGTCCTACACATGCATGTACAAGTGTAGTGCTGTTCTTACAAGATAGACAATTCTTACTCACATATCTTTCTGATGAGAGAATCAAGTAATCACTCTAAATTTATTTGGGTTTACTGAAGTTGCAAGACTATAGAAAGAACAGACACTTAGCAGCTCTTGGTACTTTCCTGGAGTACCTCTGCTACAAGACAAGTTTCTCCTGCACTAGAGACCTAGCCCTAAAAATCTCTAATTGGGTGGTGAATGAGGAAGTGTGTGTGGTTTTAAAATTATTTTGTTTAGAAATCTTAGCTTTAAAGCCTGATCCAAAGCTCACAGAAAAAAAAAAATCTTACCAACTGTAGTGGTGTGATTCAGTTCCTGAAAAAGAAAATACCATGTATCACTTTCAGTATCTTCTATAAATTTAAGCCAGAAAACCATTATTGCTTCTAACACACCGTATATTCAACTGTAGCTATGAAGGACTTAATATATATATTACACAAATCCCATTGTGTTTAAATGAATTTTACAGCACAAACTGGTAAGTGCCATAAGCAGCACATTTACTCTGCCCTTATGCCTTTTGTAGCTCAGATGTATGTGTAACTCCTATCAGAGACCCACATTACCTGAAATCATTCTGCTCCCACACTCAAAGCTGCACCTATTGCCAAAGACCGTATTTGACAAAAAACTTGTTTCAGCAGAGTAATTTCTGGTGTTCTTTTAAAAGTCTTCTCTTTTTAAAAAATGAGAAAAGCAGAAGAATGGGAGATCAGAATTACCCAGGGCAGCTGGCTTGATATGCTAATCCTGGAGTTCATTCAGCCATTGCTGTTTGAATGCCAATAAACTGTAAACAGTGTCACATGTATTATATGTCATTAATGGAGAGTGATGGTGTGGCTGGTAACACCAGTACCACAGCTGGGGGTGCTTGACCAGGGCCACCGGTTCACAATTGCAGCAAGATCAAGCTGCATGACGTGTGGACAGGTTTGAATAATTACACACAAGAGGAAGAAGTTAAGAATTTCTTGCTTATAAAATAAGGGCTGTTTGGTTTTGAGTTTATTTGAAAGCATACTGAAGCTTGATTACTTTTAGTAATAGGTAAAGTGCTGCAGAGTCAAGAAGCAGAAGAATTCTTTAAGATCTTACATAACTCTAGTGATAATTTTAAGCATATTAATTCACGGGTGCTTCTCACAAATAAGGAGGTGACTTTCTGAAAATATATCTGTCCCTTGAGTACAGCATATTGTATTTTGTACCTTTCATCACCAACAGAACTCATCACCTATAAAAACAGAGGTTGCACTCATTTATGGAAAGACCTAATCAGAAGGAATCTTTCCACCCCAAAATGAACTGAAGCCATGAACAAGCCAGACCAGGAAGGGAACATGGCTAAAACCAGCAATTTTCAAATTCTGCACAAGTGTTCAGGCTCCCCAGACCTTCCCCCCAGCCCCCTCCAGTCTGTCAATGATTGCAAGTGCTTGGGACCCCATTATCTCTTCCAAGTGATACTAGTACACCAGTAGGGATTATATGCACTAGTGTAGTTTGCAAGATCTGGTTGTCATGTCTGTAGCACGAGCATTGCACCCACAAGCCCAGGTGTGGCAGTGGCAAGACCCATCTCTCAGCTGCCTGTGCTGCTCACAGTTTAAAAAGGCTGTTCATGGAGAGAAGGGAGAGGGGAAAAAAATAATAATGTTTAATAATGGTACTGTCAGTAACTGGTTTACATTAATTTTCTCTCTTTTGCTTGCTACAGCCACCCTTAACATCCAGCAGAGAGAAACACTTAGATCCTGCTGCACGCACGCGGCTGAGCAGGAGGAAGAATCAGATGCTGTATACCTCACCTTGAGGGTGACAGACAGGGCATTTTACTATAAATGTTTATGCATTAATACGCAGAAACCTGTCTTAGTAGGGTTTTCCTGGATATCTTAATTCTGCTGATGCAAAGTGAGAGTGAAATTACAGGTGCCAGTTTGCAATGTAGAATGCTGATAAACAACTTGCCATTTTGCAGTGGCTGGTCACATCTGGAGCCTTTTGGGATGCAAAAGTACTGGAGGATTATTGCAAAACTTAGAGACACTTATGTTACCATAACTTTTGTTTTTAACCTAAATTTGTAGATTTTTTTTTCCCTTTTGGAGGATTTTTTAGGGTTATATTGTACTTATTTAGTTAACCAGCTAAGTCAGCAGCAAAGCAAAACCAGAATCAGACCTATAGCTTTTGTCAAAAAACTTTTCTAGTTTGACCTTAGCCTGAGAAGGGCTGGTACGAAACCATGGATCAGTGGATTGTGTTTCATTAATTTCAGCGTATTTTAAAACACCATAATCTACAGTCCCCAGCTCTGACCTAGACCTCTAAGGTGGTGCATGGCATTCAGCACCACTGTACTGTGTTGAAAAAAACCTGTGTGATAAATGTGATTTTTTTTTTCCACCTTTGAGTTATGATATTACTTCCATAACATAGAAAATCAACAGACACACATAGAGAGACAGATGGATCCACAATACAGACTGTGAAGACTATGCCAGTAAGAGTCCCTCGCTCTTGCATTTTGCTATTTTTGTAGTTATTCCTGTGTGGACTACACTGATATAACATCCAGTTTGATTTTATGTATCACTACAGTCTTCTACCATTTTCAAAGCACTCTGTTACTCCCTCTTGAAAATCCCTGCTGAAATTTGAGAGGCTGTTGTGAATGAATATCTGTTTGTAATATTATTTATCACCTCTGTTTGTTACCATGTGTGTGGAAACACAAAAGGGCTTAAGAAGGGCTTCACTCTTCGTGTGTATAGTACACAGTAGTATTTTGAAATCCTTGCAAAATTTCCATCAGGTCACTGTAGTAATAATTATGCATGTATGCAGTTAATGTTCCCTGACTGCTTCTGATCTGCTATGTCTGTTCCTTTTCTGTTCTCTCCTGTTGAGATCATACAGCCTGAATATAACGCATGGCAGACTGGTCAGAATTCCATGCCCCAGCAAATTTATACACCCTGCTCATGGAAGAAACATTCCAAACCTTACAAAAACACCCTCCCCATCCTCCTTCCCCCCCCACACCCCAAAATTTAGTATATGCTTGTTGTGTTAGAAATATCTGAAATGTTTTTGATGTATTTTCTGTGATTATCTGCAATTTCCTGTTATGTAAGGTATCTCTCAGGAGACTTTATACTCAAGAATAGGTTGCATTGGGAATTATAACTAAGATCTGGCCCAGTCTGTTTTTTTAGCTCACTGAGCATTACTGTTGTGGAGAGCACTGTATTTTTCCTATACTGTTTAGTGTGTTTATATAAAATATTCACTCTGAAACTGAGAATGCTCCAAATTTATCCTCTTGTGGCACATTTTATCTTTCATGAGAATCCAGTTAAATATAGTTTTTTTGCTTCAGAGAAGACATTGTGAAGTTGGGTCTGGCTTTCTTCCCCCTTCTGTTTGAAGGTCAGTGATCATTTAGGACAGTTTTCTATCATGCATTTCAAATGCTAGGGTGGTGTTTATAGCAGGATATGGGCCATAATTTATCAGTGAATCTCAATTCAACTTTTGTTAATGTGGTGCAGAGAAGCATGGTTTCATTGAAATTCCCAGTTGATGATGATAAACATCTATACCCCTGTGACTTCAGTCTTTAGCTCTATGACAATACACTACTTCTATACCATCGAGAACTATTTGGGTGCAGATTAATCGTTGTGGGAAGATAAATTTGGTGGTTTTTCCCTTTGACCATATGTACTGTCTGCTGGTGTCGCATTTGGTAGCTTTCCTGGGAAGAACAGTGCAGGGGATGTAATACTAAAGTTGGCTACATGCCTTTGAGCTCAGCAGCCTTGCCACCTTCCCCATCCAAGCATATGATCATCCTTCTTCCACTTCTTGTGTGTTTATTGTAGCATTTCCTATCTCAGCTTCATACCTGACAGTGTCCTTGACTTTTGGTGTTGTCCTCTTATAACTGCTGCATTCAAAGCCTACCCTGTTGCTAGTTCCATCTTATTCTACTCCTCCAGAACAAAAGAGCTTCATACAAAGACAGTATGTGTGTGTTTGCAAATGATAGTGTACGTATAAAGAAGTTTCAGCATATTCAGGATTTTTTCCATTGTTTCCCACACCTAAAGCTGACCCTTTTGCCTTTCTTGACATTTTCTATGAAGACAACATCATGAGACATCTCCTTCACAGCTTCATGGTGCAGAGCAGAAATAGCTATATCTTTAAAATCTTGCCAATAAAATGTTTTAAGAGTTATTTAAGACATTAAATGTGTCATATATAGTCAGTTTACATTAACTGAGCCGACTAATAACATACTGACTTCCTCTGTGATTTTTTCTCTACCTAACTGCAGACAACAGGGCCCCAGTTCCGCCCCTTACTTTTAGGGCTTTCCTTGTCAGCATCTCTGTATTCTAGCACCCAGCAGGGAACAGAAAAACTTCCACATTGACTGCAAATATACTAAAATGTCTGCATTTTTGACAAAGACAATAAATGCCATCTCCATGCAAACCAAATGAAATTAAGAAGTGCCTGTCCTGCTGCACCTTCAGGGGAATCAGGCATTCTTGTTATGCTGTTAGCTGGTGTAATACACCTGCATACACCATGCAGAGTCCTTAACTGCACCATGTCATCTTATATTAGATTTCTACTTCACCAAGGAATATTTCTTGACTCTGGCTCTGATGGCAGCAATCCAGAGGTTTTTCAACAAAGCACTGGCTTAACAGTGTCCATAGAACCGCCCCTTCAGAGCATGGCACAGATGCTCAGCACACCATCCTGCATTGTCAGCAGGCAGAGAGCAAGAATTACAAGCATTTACAGCTCCCTGAATACTGCTGATTCATGAACAAAACCAGAATTAAAAGTGTACAATATTAGTACTATTCATAGACCTTCCACCCTGTTGCAGGATGTAATATTTCTAAAGACATTGCCATTTGTGACAGAAACTTAAGATCATCTGTAAAACTCTCTAACCAGACCTGGATCAGAAATCACTAGTGGCTTCTTACTCTTGTTTATAGGTGGGATTTTGTAAACCACCCAGAAATATGGCACTTGGGTAGCAGATAAGGAATATGACACCCAGATTTACAGAAGTATTTTAAAAAAAGTAGTAATAATTGAAAATTAAAGGTTGCTCTTCAAAAGAGTAGCATTATGGATTAATGTGGTGCAGGAACCACTGCATCTGCGAGGATGACTTCTCACTATTCAGTTGAACAGTGCTGGGACTGAATGCCTGGATGCTATACTTGACCCTTGAGTCTTCTCTGACAGTCTGCTGCAGTACTCTACTGCATTGGTAAATGACATAATGAATATGGTTAAAAGGAGAGGAACACAAGGGTTAATGAGCTGTTGGCATTTCTCCTTCTCCTTTGTGGTCTGCTAAGTGCACAAAATTACTTCATGCCAAATTCAGCACATCTGGGAGTCCTTATCAAAAGGAATCTAAACTTGGGCACAGAAGATATATGGTGAAATGGGAATTCCTCTAAAAAGATGAGGTTGCAAAGAATTCATTGATCCTAAGACTGTTTGTGACATGGTTAAAAAAAAAATATTTATCTGTAGCTTTTAAGCACCATCCCCAGGAGCGGAGCCCAGGACCAGTGATAAGCCCAGGCACTGTTGAGGGAGGCAAAGAGGCACAGATGGCAGCCAAGTTGCTGACTGTGGAGATACCTTGAGATTGCAGATGACAAAGCTGGGGAACTTTTGAGTTTTGACCTAGGCCCACAGAACTGTTTTTCCTTCTTGTCTGATAATTGTCTAAAACAATGAGCTGTGGAAAGTGTCCTGGGGTAAGGTAAATGCTCTGATCAGTATTCTGCAGAGTCATATTCACCTTTTCCAAACAATCCTCCTGGAATCTGGCCTATGTTTCTGGGGAGATGGGTCTATCTTCCAGCTAGCCAGGTTTCTTCTGTCATTGCCAGTATATTGAAGAAATGTGTCTAGAGCTGTATTATTGGAAGGGTCTGGCCCTACATAATATATCCTGAGAATATTTACCAGGGGCGGTGGATGGAACCTGAATGGAAAAACATGTAGTTTCCATAGTGCAGTGGAAGTTAAGGCAGGAAATTTTAAACTGGGCTGTGTGGTACATGAAAAAATGTTGAGTCAAAACCAATCAGGGCTGTAAACCCACAGCTGCCAGCAGCTGGAAGGGGCTATTTTAGACCACAGCATTCTGCTCAGCATTTTGTTTCCAGCCAAGCATCTTTTTCAGGTATCTGCATAGATCGTCTCCTGAAACTAGCCCATTTAGTTTACATAACATTTTGAAGAATTAAAACACTGTGCAATTAGTATTGATATTGTGATAGCTCAGACGGGATCAGGGCTGCATTGTGCTAAGCTCTTCCAGACGGCTAGATAAAAGTCTCTGATCCATAAAGTAGACAAGGCATTAGTAGAAATACAACAGATAAAGCTGAAAAAACAAAGGAAGCTGCAACTACATGTTGGACCATACTGAAGTGTTGACAGTCAATCTCATATGGCATAGAGAAGGGGACAAGGAAAGGTGGCTCTGCTTGCCCTCACAGGGCACTAACTGTTATTACAATCACTATCAAAGTTAGAGGAAATTGCATCCATTTTACTGTTGAAACGTACAAAACATACAGAGCTTCCCTAGGATCCATAAACAGTTAAATATATTAGAAAGTAGAGGACATGAGCTTGCTGTTGATCTTCAGTCTCAACTTGTATTGCTTTCAGTGTCCATTTAACCTCTATAAAGACAGAAGGATCCAGGCACAATGTTTTAATTACAAGTGGCATTTCTGAGCCTTCTGTGGTCAGCACCTAATTCAAAAACGTGACTTCATTTTGGACTCTTGGCAGTATAGATGTTCTGTGTAAAAGGCAGACTGCAAACCAGTTTCCATCCTGCTTTAATAATAGGTTCACAATCCAGAAAGGGACTTTAAACACTTTAATATTCAGACTTAAAGCTTTCCTTCTGTAAAAGAGTTTATAACCCAGCAATAAAAGACTGCCTTTGAAAGCTGACATAAAAGGTCTTAGGAAAGCAGTGGACTTTTAGATTTAAGCTTCCAGTATTAAAACAAAACAAAACAAAACAAAACAAACAAAAAAACAAGCAAACAAAAAAAACCCAACAACCATTGCACAGAGATAAACAAATTAGTAGTTTGCATGACCAAATTTGCCCTAATTAGATGATGGAGTTAACCTCCTTCATACAATCAAAACATGCAGGATGCTCCCATACAGAAACGGTTTCAGTAGTGCTTCCTGCAAAGTGAAACTAATGGACGCTGCTGGGAAGAGGTTCTGTGGAGCATGGCACGAGCCAAACTCTTCTGCAGCTGCAGACATGGCCCTTACCAAGAGGGCAAAGTCATGCAGAAAGAACGGGGAAAGAAAGCATGCAAGAAATGTAAAGAAAGAACTGAAATGAACACAAGATCTCATTTCTACAACGCAAATAGCCAGAAAAAAATATTATTATACTGGATGGATAAGGGCTTGTCTTCTGCTGAGGTGTAACCAAACTCCAGTGAGCCTCCTGTGAGCTTTCAAAGAATTGGCAGGGGCCAGGGAGAATCCACATGGAAAAAAAACTCCATGTTTTGTCCAAATTAGATGTAAATGTTCTTGTGGATGAACTATTTACCATTTCCTCTGAGAACATCATAGGATGTTCACTGTTAGGAGTTTTGTCTTTATTTCAACTACTTATTTCTTTTACTGATTTCAACCCAGTTTTTCTAGTTATAACACTTTCTCCACTGTTAGCTGTTCTGTATAAACCCCAAGGATCCAACTTTCCCTCAGGAGCTCCTACTGAAGTCAGCTGTAGTATCCTGAATTGTCTGGTAAAGGTGGCACGTTTTAGGGTTAGGGCAACCCCCAGACCAATAACAGACACTCTCTTTTAACCCCCCTCCCTCCCCAAAGTGGGAGAGAAAAAAAATAAGGGAGAGAGACTTAGTGATTTGAAAAGGAAACTAGAACAATTTAATGAAAATGAAAATAATAATGAAATACATATACATATGTACAAAACCTGTAGCAAACCCAACCCCCCCAATGTTAATTACATCACTGTCACTGATGCTGTGGGAGAGCTGGATTCTGGTACCGGGTTTCAGGATCAGGATCGAAGCGAGAGAGCAAAAGATCAAGTGAGAGAATCAAAACAAGAAAGAGAGCCAGTGAGAGAGAGAGACCCTCCAGATGCCCGAGCTTTACATACTGGATATGACATATATGGGATGGAATACCCCGTTGGTCAGTTTGGGGTCATCTGTCCTGTCTGCTCCTCCCCGCAGGTGCAGTCTTTCACTTTTCTGCACCCCTCAATGCAATACACAAGTTCTAGCAGTGGCCTTGGTCTGCATTCCATCCTTGGTAGTAACTCTAAACATGAGGTGTTACCACTGCTAGAAGCAGACACTCTGCAAAACATGCTGCTAACTTCAGAAAGTGCAGCCAGTTAGAAAACCTGAGTTGAAAAGTAAAATCACTGAACAGAATTTGCTCATTTTTCACTGAAACCAGGACAAAAGGCTATTTGTGTTTGTGTTCTTATGGCCTCTAAATGCTAGTTCCTTGCCAAAACCCCATAGCTGCCTTTTAGCCAAGCTATTTATACTACACACACACACACACAGAGACACACACATATATGTATGTACAAAGCTATAAATTCTATTGCATCAGCATCTGGACATTTTGCTTTGCTCCTTCTCTAAAATTGCCTTTTTCAATATTCTTTCTTAGGATGATGCCTTCAGAACTAAATCTGAAATCACAGCAGAATATTTTATATAACGGTGTATCATCACTTTTTCTTGACATAGAGAAACAAATCCATCATAGGGTAGTTTGTGTTTTTCACAGATTCCTGTCTCCTTTACTCTACCTGTGGATAGGTATCCTTTTAGGGGCTCTCGCCCAAGGCAAGTGTGTTTTGCTTTCATTATCCATTGTTCTCCATCACTCTTTGATCAGGAGAACCACAGTCTTCTCTTTTAGATGCCAGCAACACTGACTTCCAGGAAAGTGAAACATCACTCACACTGTGATGCTGAGCTCCCATCCTACATGGGGGAAGATGGGTCACACACCCCCTGATCACATCAGAAGGCCATGTTCCAGTCCTCCACCCTAATCAAGTAAGACCATGGCAGTTGCAGCTAGACTTGGCAGGATTACATGGAGACCCCTGTAGCTGCAGATCCTCATGGAGGACCAGAGGTGATGCCCTCAGAGCACTGAGATCAGGGGCACAGGCAAGCCTCTGCTGCTTTTTGTCATCATGGTTTTTCATGAGGGCTAAGCTCTTTGTCCCACATGGCAGTGTAACACAGCCAATTGAAATAATTGTTCAAGTAAGATTTCATGAAACAGTATCAAACGTTTTCCTGAAATCCAAATATATTACATCTACTGTTTTCTCATTATCTGCTGATTTTGTGATTCCATCAAAAATGCAATCAAGTTTGCATGGTGAGGTTTATTATTTATAAATCTTATGATCCTTCATTCCTCCCTACCAGGGGAGGGTGAAGGACTGAGTCAACCTTTGCAAGCCTAATCAAACTCATCCAAACCTCCGTGTTCAATAGATTGAACTGGAAGTTTTGCAAGAAGAGGCTTGCTCTCAGCATTTGACTCATTTTGTGGTTTCTAATGGGATGGAAATACTGGAAGAAAAGGCTTTGGCACTGCATTTCAGTACTTCTCCACTGTTTAGAAGCAGGGAAAAGCATAAAAAAAAAAAAAAAAAAAAAGAAAAGGTTTCTTTTGAAGTAGACTGCTTAAGATTGTAAAAAAGAGTTCTGGAAGATGAAAAAGGAATTGTTAGGTAATGAACAGATTAGGTCCAACTTTACTCTTAACTAGTTGTTTCCATTACCCTTGATGAACTTGCCAGGAAAACAAAACAAAACAAACAAACAAACAAACAAACAAAGAGCAAAACCCCAACCAAAACACAAAACAACACAGGGAAAAAACCAACAACCAGTAACAACAACAAAACAGCCACCAAAAAAGACCAAAACACAAAAACAAACCAGCTAATGAAAATAACCCAAAAAGAAAGTAAGAAACAAAACAAAACAAAACAAAGACAAATAAAACTCCTAGACAGTTTCAGTAGGCTTTTGGCTCCTGAGATTCCACTGGCACATCTGGGATCCTTCCCTTGAACCATAACCTATCAGATAGTTAACAGACATGGCAGACAATGTCTGATATTTGAGGCTCCTAAAATTAGCACAGAATTTGATGAACTTACTCAGGATAGGTATCCCCATTTCAGAAAATAAAACACTTCAAATCTTCCTTTCTGAAGATTTATAATTTTTGTTTTCATAAACAATTGCATTCCTTTATCAAAACCCCTTATCCTTTCATTTGCTTTCTACTGTGATGTGGAAAGCATTCCTGTTTGCATTTTTGTGTTTGCATTTTGTGGTTTTTATATTGCCGTTTGCTTTTATTCATTTGAATTTGAAAGGGCTCTCTTCAATGTCTTTAATGCGTTCACTGCTGAGAGACAGGAATACTTAGGACTTGTAGGGCACCTGGACACTGAACCCAAGATTCATAAAAGATTATTTCTATAGACAAAACACTGATGTAGTGGGACAGAAATATAAATTGAATTTTAAAGCGCTTTAAAGACTGTAAATATATTGTATACTGCTAAGTGAAATAGAAGTTACCTTAAAAGTGAGTCTGGTGTGCTGCTGCACACAGTTCAATCAAGGGATAAAAAAAAGCAAACAAATAGTAAAGAAAACAGAAAAACAGTGTGGTTGGCTAAAGTATAAAATATAAAAAAATCTCTGAATATTAGCCAAACCATGCACAAGTTCTCAACACCTCAGCTTAAGACTGGAGATGACAAAAGTGTTGAATCTTGTAGGAGTGCGAGGGTTCCATGTACTCTTTTTGTACTGGGTAAGCACCCTCAGATTCCATTGCACAAGCAAGTGCAGTGAGAACATCTGCCTGCAGGTCCTATGCTGCAGCTAAAATAGCAGCATCCCTTGTGCTGCACTGCATCCATACAGCTTGTGCTATAACCAAGGGATAGCTCACTTTGACTCAAATGGCTTAAGCAGCACATGCTGAAGCAGCTTACCTGGCAGACCTGGTTATTGTTACCCAACCTCAAAGGGGTAACAGCAACAGGGAACCATGTTACAGCACCAGTTTGTCCAGCTGGTGAAGCTGCAGCTGGGAGAGGATGTCCCCATAGCCTGCTTTGCCTGCTTCTTTCAAAATGTGTTTGGTCAGCCTGGCTGGCAGCTGCTTGTTCCCTGCTAGGTCCTGGGCAGTGAAGAGATGGTCTCTTATTTGCAGTCCAGTAATTCTTCAATACCTTGGAGAGCCATTGTATCTACAGCCAGATACACAGTCAGTCCTTCTTCGGAAAAACTGGTAAGTAATTGTATAATAATAATAATGTCTATGGTGACTATTATGAGAATATCACTTCAAGAAATTTAGAAAAATAACATGCCTAAGCAAGTGCATATTTTAAGATGTGTTTTTCGTGCATTAAAATGTCCCAGGCAACTTCTGACAACCAGGAGACAGTCTTCCATAAACCTCTTCACACCAGGCAGCTACTCAGTCTGAAAACTAATTTCAAGACACACAACTGACCACTGAGCAATTTAAGCAGTAGTTTTTGCTGAACCTTTTGTGGTAAACAATGTTGTCAGCCAAGCACAGAGTGACTGGACTTCAAAATTAAGAAGCACACCTATAGGCAAGTATAGGAATGCTAGAAATGCTAGAGTATCCTTTGTTCCGAGGCATAGTCGCCCCTGAATTCTCGCACCAAATGCAGCATCTGGAAGAGCAAAACAGGCAACATTTATAAGTGATACCCACTTACATTTATCTGCTCACCTGAACTGCTGCTGAAAGAATAATGACTAAAATATTTCTAATAAGTCGATGAAAAAATAAGCTTAAAGACCACTGCTGAAAAATGCTAATAGTTTGTAAGCAGTAAAGAAATGTTTTTGGTGTACTGGATCTGAATGTAAGACTTCCTTGGGAAATGCAGTTGACAGACTTCAAATTCAAATTGCAAGACGAGCGCAAATATATATGTATATTATTCAGGGAAAGATGCATCAGATTATTCTTAAAGAATAAGGAAGAATGGAATGAATCTTGCTTTCTCTGAGGATTGTAGATGATCCTGTATGAACTGCCTTCTATCCATGAATCTTGAGACAAAAGATACAAGAAACATTTTAATAGCTTCAGAAGATTTAGATAGTGAATTATATGAAACATGTTGACTATTTCTATGCCTTTTGACTTTGGCTTGGTCATTTTTAGCTCAAGTCTTGACACAATTGGCTTCTAGTTTACGTTTAAACAATTAATATAGAACATATTTTAAACTCTAATGTGCTTTTCATTGTGTAAGACATTTTCTGTGTTTCAGATAGCCTGGACAATGTCACTAAACTTGTCAGATTCCCCTTCTGCTTCTCATAAACTAACACAGTTCTGTTGAGCTAGGCTCATACTCATGCAGAGAAATATCCAAATCCATCCAAAAGACTGTTTACATTTACATCAAAAGGGATGAAAAACAAATTACAACATTTGTATTTGTTTTAGGTGTCAGATACTGCCAGAATCATGGAAATCAGTGGCAACACTCCGACTGGAAGCTAGCATTTATAAATCCATTTTTTATTTTTAAGCAGACCCAATTTGAGAACCTTGAAACAGTTTATTAGTTCCCTACTGTTTTGACTTCCATCTGTCCAAGTACTTCTTGAACGAGAAGGAGATTGTTGGGTAATAGCTGTTGAAGATATATATCTGTGGCAGATTCACTGGAAGGGGATAAGAGAAATATTTTCTTCAGTTTCCCTCATGTCCTTCCAAAAATTTAAAGTCTGATTTTTCCTTCCTCCTTAGCAGTAATGCTGAGTCCTACAACATGATCTTTCCCGTTTCAATGGGAAACTTGCTCATGATCAGACATAGTATTTCTGAATTTAAAATGTATTGTTTCCCTGGACATTAAAAGCACCTATGGAGGTGAAATGGGATTAATAAAAGGCAATAAAACAGAAATAAAAATGTCTCTGTCGGAAAAAAAAGGTATTTATAAAGTTGATGTTAAGGAATCAGTGTGCAGTAAGGAAGAGAAATAGAATGTAAAATGGACTATCTTTATTACTGTGTGTTTCTTTGCTCAATAAATTTGTCATTTCTGTTAACATGAAAGTTACATTGACAGCTTTTAAATAAAAGGACTATGTTTGTTAGGATTGAATATGCTCAAACAGCAGTATCAAATCAAGAACAATTCTCATGAACAGCAGCTGTCTCGTGATGGGAAGTCACATCAAGTGCCCACTCCTCCTTTCACTTAAGGCAACGAGAAATTGGGGGCAAACTCTTTAAAGACTGATAGTGTCACAAAAGAAAGAGGATGTGGAATAGCTCGCTGATTCCTTAGGATTCTGGGCAATGGAGATATCTTTTTCTAGAGACACGTTTTTATCCACACATTCATATATATTTTTTTTCCTCATTTTAAGGCGGGACACTTCAGGCTTACAAGGCATTTCAATATACTGAACAGAGAATGTCTAAAATCCGAAGAAGAAGGACCCAGAGTCTTGCCAAGAATAGATAAAATAATTTAGCTTTTCAGAACCAGTAATAAATATCTTGCTACTCTGGCATGAGCTTGTTGAACTCGACATATTGTAAATGAGTCAGTACTGAGGCTAACTAAAAATGGTATTAGAAGGACCAACTATGCAAATAAATTTAAATGGTGTCTTTCAGAAAAGATTCATGATAGGACAGAAGTGACAGACTTGGGATGACTACATGGTTTTTGTACTGGACAAAGAGAGTAATAAGAAATGAAAAAACTTTTGCCATTTCAACTTTATTGAAAAAGGGTACAAAGGAATCACCTCTGGATATTGTAAAACTCACAAATAAATTCTTTACAGCTGCACAAGGAAAGATAACAATGAGAACCCAATATTTCATTCCTAGCACAGTAAAAAATCCTATTATAGCCAATGCAGTTATGGGTGCACCAGCTGTATTCTGGGAATTCTATATAACTCCTGTCTGTTTCTGAACCAAAACCCCTAAGGCCAGCTTGTGAGATTAAAAAGTCCTCTTCTTTCATATATATGCCCTTCCACATCCCTGTTCATTTACCAATGTCTGGAATTAAGTAAGTTGTTACAATTGGACATGATGCCCTTGCAGGCCAAGGAGGAGCTTCTCAAGAGATGTCTTCCTAACCTACACTCTTGTATATTAGTAACAGTCATATAAAAAATGCACCTATTCCTTCCTTACTAAAATCTATACTTTGTGATGCACTAATCAGACATATCTCATGGAAGAATGGTTGTTATTTTTTAAAATCACCAGGGGAAAAATGCTACCACAGCTCAGGTAAGCATTATGAAGCTGGGTTGTAAATTTCGGCCTTGGGTCTGCAAAACATATAAAGATAATTTAAATAACACAATTCACCTTAATTTTCAGGCTTCTTACTCAGATATCCTAGGAAACTACCATGCCATCCAGACTACCAGCAGTACATATGTGGAGAACTCAAAGGGAAAGAACAGATGGGAGAAGCCACTGTTTCTAATACAGCCCTAAGGCATCTCTGTTCCCTTGTACAGGACTTAATTTTGTAACCTTCTCTGTTCCAGCTGCTCAGACCAGGACTTGATTCTCCTCAAAGACCCAAAGTACCATGCTATATTGGACAGAAACACCACTTGAAGAGAAAGCTTCAACCATGAGAACCACTCTGCCTGTGTAAATAAATCTCTCACAGGCCACAAGTAGAGGTCAGAAGAGCTCATTGTGTTCAGCACCCTAAATAACGCCACCAGACTTGAACATGGGAAGCATAACTCAAGAAAACTGTAAAGAAATAATCAGTAAAGATTTTTATTCATATACACAGTTCATATCCAGAAATGCAGAAGTTGGAAACCTTTTGGAGCTCTCAGTTCAGTCCAGTCCCATGACTTCTGTAGTCTCCCAGCAGGGTCTCACATCCCTTTGTGTGCAAAGGGTTCCTCTATGATAGAAAGCCCAAAGAGGGTTAGCTTTATGTTTGCCTTAAATGTAGCAGGCCCTGGAGACCCCACGTTGGGGTTATCCTCTCTCACTCATCACACTAAATTTTCAGCAGTTGGCTTAAATGAGAAAATATATGAGTAAGCATCCTTTAATCTAAAAAAACTGTGATATGCTGAAATTAAACAGCTAACTTAATTTCTTGCTCAGTTTCTTTGGAAGTGAAGCCAGAGTGGATCTAGAAGTGAACAGCAGTGCAAGGTGTATTATCCAGAAACCTTCTCAGATACCTGAATTAAATGATGGAATTTAATGGCATCTTTAAAGACATTCATGCTGTAAAGACAGCACAGATATCTGTACATATACTGCATTACAAACACTGTGCTACTATATACATCTATTAAACTTAAATTGTTCATGCCTTTTCATTTTCAATGTGTGTTTAATATTTTTCTTCTTTGAGAAGCCCGAAGTGATTCTTTCCATACCTGCCTCTGGGACATGGATGGCAAAGTGTTTCAGAAGTATTTCAGAATGAAAGCCTTCAGATTTGTGTGATAGTTGTTTATTAGTTTAATAAATAATTTCATATACATCAATTAATTAGATTTTTCGATCTTGAATATTTATGTTAGTGTCATATGACACTGAATTTGATAAGTGGGATTTTAAAAAATTGGGCTCTACTCTTGTGTTGTAGTTCATTCTTGTCTTCTACAAAGGCAATTTCAGAATAGGGACCTTAGAGAAGAAAATGATGAAGCAGAAGTGCAGAGAAGAAAAGGGAGTAAAAGAGAAGGAGAGATTGTTCTTTCCATTAATATTAAACTGTCCATTCCCCAGCTGCAAGCTCATAAAAAGGCGACTTCTTGGTGATTACCTAGTAATTCAAACCTTACAAACCCACGTCAGAACACACAAAGACAAGTAAAAAAAGGGTTTCTTTTTAATTGCAGTTTCATGAAATCTGATGCATAGCAGAGCTTGAAGAATTCACTAAGCTTTTGAACACATATGCAGACTGGTATCAATTTCTGTTTTTATTTCTTCCTTACCAGATGAACAATACATATGAACAATATCACACGCGTGTGTGTATGTAAACATGAGTAGCTTTTATAAATGGAAATGCCAAAGGATACAAGTAATAGCCTGGTTTCTATAAAAGGCTCTGTCTCACAGAACAATCTGCTGCACAAACCCAAAACACAACTCTAAAACAATATTCACATGTAAACATTACAGAATATATTTTGCCTTTTACCTGTTTACCTATTCAAAATAGAAACCAAGAAATACAGAACCAAAGATAAAATGTAAGTAGCAAGTTACCTTCACAATCCCCCTATACTGTTATCACATAAATTTCGAACAAAGGGTTCCCCTCCCAAGCTAGTTCATCCTTTGTGCTGTGACACTGTGCCCCATTATAACCCTGCTTTACCCTTGTATACCTGTAGGCAACCCAGAGTGAAAAGGTTGTAATTTGGTCCCTCAGGTGTAATTGTGTTCTTAACCCAATTGTAACAGAGACGGAATATATTGTACTTCCTCACGTCTCCCAGTTAGCCTTGAAAAGTCAAAGCATATTGACAAAGCAAGTTCTGCAGTGCCTATTACTTGGAACTGAGAATTTAAGAAGCTCCATCTGCTTTTGGTTCAGTGAAAGTTTGTGTGAGAAATAAGCAATGTTATCTTATTATTTTTTTTTCTTTTCACTTGTTTCTATTAAGCATCTTTAATCAATTTTCCTCATTATTTTGCTGGACTTTTCAAAAGGTTCTGTGGAATATATCCCTTTAATGGTCTTCTTCATTTATGAATCTGTGATATGTTTAAAGTTCATATGTAAGCACAAATTAATGAAGAATACTGTGGTTTTCCTTTTTACTTTTGGCACTGCTATTGGCCAGATGTTAAACAATCAATCAAATCTGGTATAACTTTGATTTGGTATGTGACAGTGGTTTTAACCATCATCACCCTCTTCTTGGGCCCCAGGCCCACAGAAGGGTGAAAGTTTACCATTTTTCATTATATGTATTCTTAATTCAACATGAAAACCTGAAATAGTCCATAAATCAGAAGCAGCTCAAATATTAATGTTGAAAGCAAATTAAATAACACTTGGCTATCAGAGTCCACTGGCACAATTCATACTTGTTGAAAAGAAGACCAAGCTTCCCCTTAGTTATTCTTGACATCCAGAGAAAATGGTTCCTTTGAATATTAAGTCCACAACACAGGCTGAAATGGTCTCCATCCTCCCTCAGTTATACACACCAAAACAGGCAGAAGAGTTCCAGAAAGCTTCTGCATGTTTGACTATGTTGATAGAGTGTGACTACAACAGTACATCACTGGGGTGGTACTTAATTCACCAATATGCTCTCAGTAAATATGTGGAGAGAGAGAACCATTTTATTCATCTTTTGTGTGAAGTATGAACTTCTAATGTAAAGACTTACCCAGAGAATAGAACATTGCATGTGTTTGTTTTATAAAACTGCAAAGGTTTGCAGAATCCATCACAGTATGATAGTCTTGGCCATTTATTTTCCCAGATCTTCAGTTCTAGTGCTTCTGCTTGCTTAGGAATCCTGGGGTTCATTTTGTTGTTTTTGTATGTTTCTTTGGGGTTTTGTTTTTGTTGGGTTTTTTTGTTTGTTTTTGTTGTTGTTTTCTTTTTTTTTTTTTTTTTTTTATGAACGTAATGTAATAAATGTAAAGTCTTGAGAGTTATGAAGAGGTCATTTGCTGTAGTCATGGTTAATTGCCGACTAAAGCCGAATTGTTTCTGCTGCTATACCTGTGTAACCTGAGGCCTGCAACTCCAGGACTACAGTGCATAATGTGAAACCTCATTGGTTTAGCTTCACAAAATTGCATTTTCACTAATTCTAAACCCAAAAGAAATAAATGTTTTAAATAAGCCTGTTGAAATCAACAGCAGTCTGCATTTGTCAAACTAACTCAGGAATTATCAGCAACTCCATAACTGGGTTCATCCTTTTTCTGTAACATATTGTTGAGTATAGTGACCCTGAAAATAAAAGCAATTTTTGATTCTGCTAACAGCAGTTTTGATTCTGCTAATGTGATTTCTGGGTTCTTGTGGTTTTTTTTTTTTAGCATAGCATGAAATGCTAAAAGTGGCAGCTAAGGCACCATAGCAGTGAAGTCCTTACCCACAAATCCCTGCACCCACATCTTGCAAAGATAGATCTGCCCATGTGGAACCTTCTGTAGGATTGGGGTCCAATTTAGCCTCACATCCACCTATATCCCCAGTTTTCAAGCTGTTTTTCTTCTAGTTATTGGCACATACAGCACAAAGAATCACAGTCCTGGTATGACATATCACTGAACCAGCACTGGTTACTTTCAGCTATCCTTCAAATGATTAATAACTGAGGCTATGCACTTTGTGAGGGTTTTGGATTTTTTTCCCACAGACTGGTAACATATAATTTCAGGTATCTTAAACCAACCACCCTGCTAACCAGAGAAAAGAGAGCAATCTCACATGCTTCAGATGCTTCTGTGTATGTCAGTCATAATTTTAACCCATTACCCAATTATCAACTAAATTTGACCAAAAAAATTAGCAATTCCAGTCTTATAAGTGAAAATCCGTGGGTGGGGAGAAGAATGAGACTGTATCTGAGCTATTTTACATGTGAGGCAACGTGAGTTCAGCCCTCAGCCAGCACCAGAGAAGGCATGCATGTGAGCGTCAGTGTGTGAGAGTGAGTGAGATGTTGTGAAAGCCCTTCTGGTGGAAACAGCATCAGAGAGATCTGAAACCACATAAGACACCAGAAAACAGAATCATAAGAGCTAATACGGAGGAAACCAGTACTCGCAAAGATGTTGGTTGGTTTGTTGTTGGTTTGTTGGTTTTTTTTTTCCATTGTATGAACTAACATTCAGACAGTGTGTCACTGTGTTCCCTTTACAGATAATTTCCAATACCCTGAATTGCACATGTACACAAACTGGAAGCCAGAGTTCTTAACAGGTATTAGTAAGTGTATCACTGTCAGCAAGAGTAAGAAACTAATGGAAGTTTTATTCTTACCAAGTTTTTATACTAAGCTGGATATATTCAGATTCTCCCTGGCCCCTTCATGGATGAGCTGTTTAGCAGGAGACTGCAAAGCGTCCTCGCTTCCTCTCCAAAGACAGGAGGAAACTGTGGTTCTCTCTGGAAGAAGAAAGCATGAGGGGGACGCAGCACCATAATGTAGGTTTCGTGGGAGAATGAGAGCAAGAAAGCAAGGACAGGCTGCTTACAGCAGTAGCTGTAGCAGAGTGCAAATTCTTCCAGCTGGTTCCAGCATACAGCAGTGCCTCTTCCTACCTCTGTGTTGGAATAGATCCTCAGTCCCTCCAGCAAGCCTCTCTGCACCTCACCCAACAAGTGTCCTTTGTCAGGAAAGAATGCAGGCAACCAAGCTCTCTGTGGTGGTGGAGACTCCTTCCAGAACTGCAGAAACACTTATAAACAGTATCAGAAAAAGAGAGCCCTTGCTGGCAGGTGACTTAAGTGACAGTTTATCAGTAAGACTTTGTTTGAGACTTGGAATAATAGAATTTATATAATATCTCAAGTTGGAAGGGACCCATAAGGATCATCCCTCCCTACCACTGATCTGTAATTACTTTTATATCCTTCCAACTGGAAAAAAGGGACAAATAAAGCCTTTTTTTTTTGCACTTGTGACCCATGCATTCCTCCTGTCTTCATTCTCCTGTAATGATTTAGGGCTCATCTTACTCACCTGAGCATTCTTACTCATCTGTATGGCACAAGAATGAAAGTCTGCAGAATGAGGTTCATAGTTAAAACCTTCACAGAAAGATTAACCATCCTACAGAAGGAAGATGGATTCTTCAGAGAAGCTTCAAAGCTGTCTTGGTCACATATCTGTTGAAAAAGACCAAAAAAACTCTGTCTCTGTCTCGTAATATCTTGTAATAAAAAAAAATATTTCCAAACACATAACAGTAAACATTTATAATTAGAATTAAAATAAGGGAGTACAATTTACTGACTTAATTTCTTGAATAGCTCTTTGTTAAGATCTATGTGGAACCTGCCAGCTAGATTGATTGATGATTTTGAAAAACAAGCAAATGGGCAGGGCTGTATAGAAAATGTGTATATTACTGTAAACTTATGAGGAAAACCATGATTCTATGTTACATTGTTCAAGTAAGTTGTACAAAGCCACATGAGTAACATTTCACAGCAGACATTCTTAATGTTAATCCATAACGTAACTAGCTGCAGGAAAAGAGAGGGAAAAAAAAACAAACCACCACCCAGTCTGTAGCTATCATATATCTCAGACAGGGTGACATAACATAACATATGTTTTAAAATGATAAAGACTTCCAAGAATAAGACACAGTTTCCAGAAAAATATTCATACACGCCCAAACAAAAGCAAAATCCTGTAATAATTGAATAATTGCGGCTTTCTGTATCCAAGAAGTTTTTTTTAAAAAAAATAAATTAAAATCCAGCCCAAAACAGCCCTTTGCAGTGGCTTAGCTGGTCAATACTCTTATACACAAAGCCCAGTGCTCTTCCCTAAAACCTAAGAATTAATCAGCATTATGTAAGAGATTTTTATAACACTCTAAAAATACACTGTGAATTCCTTTCCAGTGTTGGACTGAGAAGCTTTAAAGTACCACCACTCCTCATCCCCTTTTTTTTAACAAAACTGAGTCTTGATATCTGATATTAGGAACTTATATTTGTCTTAGTATTTGTGCCTCAGATCTCATTAATTACAGAAATGGCCTCATGAGATACAACTGTTGCTGCTAAGAACAGTGTTTGTGCTCAAAATGACTGGAGCAAGGGCACAGATACACAGATATACGTGTGTAAGCACTTTAAGAAATAATTAACAACACAAAAAAACTTGGTAAGACTGTTTAGATGTTTTCATATTCATTTACTTGCCCACTTAGGCAAACTTTTGTATCCACATGATAATGTTTTGTTTGCATGGTGCTGATAGATAACACACCATGATAGCATTCCTGCAAAGGCAGTTGTTAACATTAGCCTGGCAAATCTACTGCAGAATCCTGCAAGTGCCTTATTCCTTTTTGTGCTCTATTTTTCATATGCATAATAAATAATTTCTAGCACTATTTCTGTATTTGCCACTGAAGGATCTTTAAGCAAAATTACAAAGTCATCACCTGAATGTTAATGGTAGCTTGGGAACCAGACCTGTGAAGAAAATGAGTTTTAACACTGTTACTGGGAACTGAGTCATCCTGCTCATGTCCAAGTGTCCATCCTCACCCTCCCAAAGTTCATTCTGCTCTGCCCCAAATCACAGTTTGATCTATGAACACGTGAGGCATTTGCAGTCCCTCAGACTAAAATAAATCACATGAATGCAAATAGCTCACATGAAAAACACAAACAAAGCATTTTCAGCTGTAAAAATCTTGTCATGGAATGCATATCCAAAGGACATTACAGTAATCTTATAATCTCATTTTTAGGAGAACACCTCAAAATTGTCCTTTTCCAGAACAAAACTTCTTCCATGCAAGGCTGACCCAACACTGACATAGCCATCTTCTCAAAATACCCTCCCCCCTTCAAACCAGAAACAAATTAACTTAAATGACTGACACAAACAAAACTAGATATTTCACAGGGGAGAAAAACAAACACAAAATCAAATGAACAAACAAGAAAATAAAATAAAACAAAACAAAAGAAGATGCAAAGACCACCTTGCCCAGGGATGACTTCACCATTGTTATCATCATCATGATGTGAAAGTTATGCTGATACTGTGGCTGATGGGTGGCAGCATAAAACCTCGAACAGGAGGCAGTCAACATATTGAATGGTATAATAACAACTCTTCCACAAGGGCAAGCATATATTTAGATAAAAATTTTACCGTGGATTATGACCATCCAGTGCCAAAGTGTCACTGTCCTTCGTATGTTTGCCCAAGGGTATCCATCTTCCCTCTTTTCTTTCCCTCAGCAACTCTTTTTTTTTTTTTTTTTTTTTTTTTTTTACATTCTACCTACAACCCAATCCTTCTTTGTCCTCTGTCCTGATTCTCTGCCTTCTTTTGTAATGTTTTCTGCTACCTGTATTCACAGTAAATGCAGATCAGTCACATGCCTAGCCTCCACCTGAACTCCATGGTAGAAGACATGCAAGCATGATTTGGTAGGAACGATGGCAAAATACCTCCCCTTGGTTCATTAACACACCCTTCTCAGATTCTCTCGTCTTTCCCACTTTTTGTCACCCAAATTCACTGTGCATTATCCTTGTACTTCTGTCCTTTTTTTGTTCTCACTCTCCTTTTCACTTCCTTCCTTTCCTCTGTTAACTTCTCTTACCCTTTCAATAGCTCCTTCCTTGCTTTTTTTCCTCCTGCCATTTCCCATTTTCTTGTCCCACCATAATATACTGTTACCAGCTTGCTCATCATTCTTCCCATCGTTTCACCAGCATAACTTGGAAGTAAACTGGAGCCTTGGTCCTGCCATGGTGCAGAGGATGGGGTGACCACTGACTGCAGGATACTTGCAGAGCCTTATTTACTTCTTTCAATAGACCTACTTCAATCACTCTCTTCCACTGACCTAATAAAATAAAAAAATAAAAAAAATATAGCAGGGTGAAAGCAGAAGACAGACAAACCAACCTGGGAAAAAAATGGCTTTTGTTGCTATATGCTTTGCTTTATCTGATTAATTATTGCAGCAAGTTGAAGCACACATCCCACACAACCCATGCCATGACAGGGGACTGCTGAAGTGCAGATACAAGCACCTTGGACTCTTCAGCCTCTCACTCCTTCCCCTTGTTTCTGCTATTGCTAATTTGTTCCAGTCACTCATTAATACTCTCTTAATCCCACCCTCCCCCACAACAATTTCACTTAACCAACCATTCCCTTCACTCTAGCAGCTCGAAATCCAGAGGATGTATTTTTTTTCCCCTGCAGCTCCAACAATGATAAACAGATGCTGGTGGTCTATGCCTTGTACAACTTCCCTCCTCAAATTTTGCGTGGTGCTTATTGTCTGTGACCTTTGCCTGCAAACACAATGGGAGATGGGTATATTTACAACATGGCCTGACCAAAAAAAACACTCTGTGGGCTTCACATTAGGCACTAAAAGCCCCCTTGGGTTACACCCCTGAGCAGGTTTACAAGATTAGTCATACATTTGTAAAGATAAGCAGGTATTAACATCTGCAATATTTGGGGTTATACTTTAGCAGCAAAGGCAAAAAAAAATCGACACTGGGGTACTTCAGAAAAAAAAAAGTAATAAATGATGCTGCTGGTTGGTCTCTTCCTATCATCTCTGTGGAGCTCACAATTATTTGCTATGTACCTTTTAAAAAAATCAAAGCATTTCCTTGAATGTTCTTTAGACAATTTTATTTATTTATTTATTAAAAAAA
>JAOEGS010021816.1:0-56944 GCA_025447755.1 Corythornis vintsioides | reverse complement strand
CGGGGGGGGGGGGGGGGGGGGGGGGGGGGGGGGGGGGGGGGGGGGGGGGGGGGGGGGGAGTCTCGCCGCGCGCCGCGCTCGCCCCCCATTGGCCGCGGCGCGCTCGCGCTCGCTCCCGCCGCCGGCTCGCCCGAGGCTCGCGCCCGCGACGCCGCCTGGAGGCTCGCGGCGCTGCGGCAGGAAGCAAGATGGCCGCCCGGGGGGCGCCGCTGTGAGGAATGCGGGGCGGCGGCGAGGCCGGGCCAGGGGGGCGGCCGGGCCTCTGCCCTCAGCCGGCTCCGGCGGCGCCGTGTGGCGGGGTGGCGGCGGCGGCGGAGGCGAGGCCCGGGCGTAGAGCCTCCGCCGGCCCTCCGGAGTGCCGCCTGTAAAGCGTTCTGGGTATTTCCGAATAATGTTGCAGTTCGATAATAAAAGCGGAGGTGTCTGCCTTTGTGACCACAACTCATTCTGCGATTTGATGTTTTTTTAGGTTCTAACTGAAAACAAAAGACCTCAGAGGAGGAAGCAAAGAGTTTTAAAGGTAACCGACGACTGCTTTAATATTTATCCCCTCCCGTTTTAAGCGGCGTTTTTTCGTGTGGTATCGATTAGGAAACCAAAGGGTTAACCTCGGGGAAGCGGCGCTTTCCAGCTCTTCAGGAGATTAGTTAATTTTAAAAGCACAGACCGTGTTCCTTTTACTATCCTTCCCCCCTCCTCCTTCCAGCGTTTTGTATACATATTCGAATCACAAGCCTGCAGATCGAAAGTTCTCTTTCCATTGCAATTCCAGATTCACTTTAATTTCCTCTCCTCGGTTTTGTAGTTCCAAAGATAACAGTTGAGCGTCGGTGGGTTCTTTAGCATAGAGATTTTATAGTATCTGGAATTTTATGCGAGAAGACAAGGTTATAATGCAAACCAAATGAACAAAAGTGGAAATTTTATGCTTATGTTACTGTCGTTTAGATTTTCTTTTTTTTTTTTTCTTTCAACTTTAGAGCACTTCCAGTGAAACTGAAAATTCTGTAAAGTTAGAGCAGCCTTCAGTTTCATATGGTAGCACATCTCCTGGTGCTTTTTAAGATGGCTATCTTTCATGGTAACAAAAGATTGCTATTTCAGATGGAAATGCTGCAGTTCTTGCAACAAAATACAGACTTGCCTCACCGGGGGATGGTTTGGGTTTGGTTGGTCTGGGCTTTTAAGTAAGAGGTAGCACATTGCTAATGTATCTTTGACTTAGTCTTTGTAATAGTTTGGATAGAAATAAGTGTTGAGTTGTTTTAAAGTATCATGTTGGAGGATAGATGGTGCAAGTGTAAGATGAAACTAAGGAAAATGAGGAAAGATACGTTGTTAAACTTTGTGTAACTCTTAGAGCAGATAAATGTAATATAAAAGAGTTTAACGTTGTTTCAGTGCATTAACATGTCAGTAGCTATTGGGCATAGTGAACTTAATAAATGCTGAATGTCTGTAGTGTAACTTTTTTCTTTAAAACATCCTAACTTCTTGGCAGTTTTGACTTGGCTGTTAGATGTTACAGAACCTTGCTTAAAGGAGTTACAATTTTGCAAGACAAAGCTAAAAATTAAGATTAAGAAAGGAGGAAATAACCTTATTTGACTTAGAAGTAAGTCCAGCCTCAAGGGTGTCTTATCTTTTCATGTGGGGGAGTTGTGCAAACCATCCCCCTAATAGCTGTTGTGCAACACTAGCAAGTGCTTTTTTTTCCCCTCTTGTTGAATAAATTAATCCACTTAAAAATTAATATTTTGAAGTCATGAATATGCTTTTAGTTATTTAAATTATTCATTACAAGCTACTCTTGTAATGTGTAGGTACAGTGAAAACTTGAGCATTTGTTAATTATTTTGTGTGGTTGACAGTAGTGTGAAAAATAAGGACTGTTGGTAAATAACCCGTTCAGCTTTGTTCATGTGCAATGGTATGACCCCTGTCTAGGTGTGAAAAATCCCTCTTTTCTTGGTGGTGCCAGGCAGATAGATAATTGTGTTATCCATATGGAGAGTGTGTCTCTGGGGGTCATAGTGGCTCTTCAGAGCTCTCTCTGAGTTGGCTTGGCTGCTGTTTGGGATCTGATGCAGGGCATGTTGCTGTGTAACATGATGCTGTCATTGCTCTCCAAAAGGAGTTTTTTCCTTGGCTCCTAAGAGGAAAGGCTTGTCTGCTTTAGTGTGTGTGAGTGTGTTGGTGTGGGTGTGTGTGGGTGTGTGTAGCATCCAGTGTCAGCTGCTGGACTTGGGCTTGTTTCTGGTTGGACTTTTCCTTTGCCCAGTTGATTCTGCAGTGTTTCCCCTTCTGGTTTTAGGGACTGTTCTTTGTGTTTTCTACTGTTTGCTTCGGTTTTGCTTTGAAGTGACTTCTGTAAAAGTTTATTCTCTTGCATGCACCAAGGAATGATACCCCATGCATCTCATGAAGCATCTAGGTTGGAGTTGGTGGGGTTTTCCTTTGTGTTTTGGAGGGGAAGAGGGAGGTTTATCATCTTTAAGCTTGGCTTCATACCTCTGCCAGCTGCAGTAAACAAAAAAGCCATATAATTTCCAGAGTTCTTTACAAGGGCACTTTGAGAAAGATGGCATTCTGGTGTATGACCCTAGCCTGGCTTGTTGGTGGGACTGCCATGTGAAGTGATATCATATCTATTGAATTACAACTTGTGTATGTGCTTTATTTTGCTTCAAATAGTTTTGTCAGCTTTTTAAAAGGAGGATTTGTAATATTCTCTCCCCATAATATGTGGAATTAGTATTTTTTTAATCCTTATGAGCTTTCCAGATGCACATTTATTTTCAGAAGACTAGTGCTCCTTCTAATTGTGCTTCTTAGGACAGACATATTTACAAATGCTTCTGTACAGGGTGAAAATAAGCAATGCTTTCCTGTTGAAAGCAGGTTGTACAGATGGAAATGTTAAGACTAGAAGTGATAAATACTGTTAGACTGTACCTTTCATTTACTATTAGTCAGAGTCCACATTTGTGTTTTAGTGCTCCTTTGTGCTTGTTGTAGGAGGAGTCATTGAGGAAATTCTTCTGTGCCATAAATACTGTATTAGGTTCTCTGTACTTATTTTGAAAGACCATCTGAAATATTAATCACTTCTAGCAAGCAAATACTCACTGAAGAAAGAGTCTTTGTGAGTTGATAGTAATGGACACTAAGGGAGGAATATACAGTATAACCTGTATGACAAACCATGAGTAAGTTTTCCCTAATTAAACAGACAATTCTTAATTTAACTCCAAGTCTATATAGAAGGGATTTATACTTAAAAATGAATTTACCTGCATTTCAAAAGGCATGTTCTACACCCTGCTTCACTTGCTATCCTTTCCCTTTAGCCACCTAGCAGCATTCTCACTGAATTTGGGGCAGTGTAATGCCTCTCCTTACAGAGGGGAAATGTTTGCAGTCCCATGCCAAGCTCACTAGTGCAGAGCTGGGAAGAATGGCACAGTTGATGATGGCATCATGTTGCTGGGTGAGTCTACACTTACCAAGCAGAGACAGCAGTGGCACCCGTGAGGAAACCTCCCACAGGTGAAAACACAGCTGATGAAGTCCAGCCCATGGTCATTCTGTTAGGTTCTGTGGAGCCAAGGCTGCCATTTGGGTGGCTGCAGATGTTTGCTGTGGTGATGGTGATTTAAAATAACACAGAGCAAGGCAAGGGGTGGGTGAAGAGTGTGTGGGAGCTCCAGGGTATCATTTTGAACACTTAATCTAGAATGTGTTGTATGTTTTTAGTGCAAAATATCCACCTGAATATTTATTTGGAAGAGAAGAAATTCCATTACTTCACACACCCACCCCACCCCCAGCCTCCCTTTGAAAATAAGATGTGAGCGAGTGGATGGAATTGCACTGCAGTGGAATTTTACAGTGGAAGAAAACAGAGTGGTGTAATAAAAGGTGGAAAGGATGTTGTCCAGAAAATACTGATCTTATTCTTCGTGTTTTTTAAAGTGACATTATCCCCTTGGAACATACTCCTTCAGTAAATGCCAATTAAAATTGCTTTGAGTGCTCACTGAAAGTGTCTGCTTATGCCTTATGTGCCTTTTTGCTCCCTTAGGGAGAGCTTACTTTTGGTATGTGGGTGACCTAGACAAATTTGTTAACTTTTAAAATAAAATTGAGACTTACAAGTAACTCAGGTGTTCCATAGATTTTTTTTTTTTCAGTTGTCATTTTTTGGAAGAAAAGTTACTCTAATTATGACCTCTTACAAGCTGGATGTGTAACTATCTACATGGAATGAAATTTTATTTTTATTTTGCTCTTGATAGGCTCATACCCCTCACTGATGTGAGCAGGCACAGTTACGGTTGTCATTTAGTAGCACACCTCCACGTGCAGCCTTTCCAGTGCCTGACCAGGACAGCACTCCTATGAACCTATCAAGCACTAACATATTTTGCTTGCTGCACTGCTGCTAAGGCTACTCGTGCATGTAGATGCTTTGGAATGGAGTCCTAACAAAGGAGGCTTTTGTAAATGGTCTGTAAATGATTAATCTGACTCTAGCAATTATAGTGATTCCAGTAATTGTTAATTTTTCCAGTTGGTTTCTTGCACCATTACACTCCTCTGTCCTCACAACCCAGCTCCCCAGAATGTTGAGGCACTCTCTGTTGAGAGGAGAATGAGGAGGAGAGGTTTCTGGTTTAATTCATCTGTTGGTGTGGTGAAGCTGTTGTGAAGACAGTGCTGGTGCTCCTCTCTGCAGGGAATGATGGAGGCAGAGGCACCATGAGGCTGGAAAGCTGAGTGAGGCCAGACTGACCCAAGTGGTTACAGGGGTTTGGGAGGGTTTGTGTGTTTGGAATCACTCTGTGAGTGCAGAGCTGGGTCTTCCACTCCGGTGGGTTTAGAAGCAGAGGTTATTAAAAAGGTAGAAAATGTGTTTGTGATAGAAAATGTCATCAAATAATTAGCACAAGTACCATAGTTTGTGGGAAGGAAAATATACATATGTAGATGGTCAGTTTCATAGGTGTATTGATACAATATTTAGGTGTTCTTAATGAAGTTACAGCATAACATATCAAATACTAGCTTCCTATGCCAGAAATGTTTTGTTGATAGAATTTGTGTCCAATACTGAATTACAAACTTTATTGGATACTTCTGCTTACTGCAGGTAATGTAGGCATTGAAATAATTGAGATGGCTTTGCAAACTCCAGAAATCTGTTGTTGGTTTACTGTTTGCCCATATGTTTATACATAGTCATATCTAGAAAATGCTTTGAAAATGGTCACTACTTTTTTAGAATCTGGTACCATATTGCTAAGCAATTTTGGTTATTGGTTTTAGTAACTTCTGGGGGAGAAAAACAGTGAGAAACCCCAAACTTACTTGAGTGGCAAAAGATGTAAATTTCTATGTGGTTTTTTTTCTTTGTTACACTAATGCTTTTATATTTAGTGTTATTTAGTAGGAGAGAGAGAATTTAGCAGCTATTACTGCAGGAAATGTTCTTATTGACACTAGTAGGATCCTTGTCTAGCTAGAGACCATACAATTTAATTCCTACTAAAATAAACTGCTCTTCTGTAAGCTTTTGGTTAGAAGGTAAAAAGAATCTGCATTTTGATAAAGGTGTTCTCTTAGATGTCAAATACATGAAGTGTAATCAATATCAAGAAAAAAAGAAGCAGAAATTACATATAAGGAACTAATAAGAATCACTTTTCATTGACTTATGTAAAACTAGTCTATAGCATATATTTGTCTACCCTTCTTGTCCTAACAGCTTTAATATTAAGTCTTTTAGAATATTAGCATTTTTAAAGGATGAGTTAAAATAGACTGGTTTGTGTCTTTACACTTGACTGTGAATTCCTATCTCGGTGTTTTGTTGGTGTTGCCTGTGTTGTAGTATAGTTTAGTTGATAATCTGAAGTAGAATTTGTCTCTATACTTCATTTTCTTCAAATAAAGGTTTTGCTGATCTTGTGAATACTGCTTTTTTAGACTTTTTTTCTCGTGAGTAGCTTGGAGGGAAGAAGTGATCAACATGACTATTTTTCTCCTTGTAGCTTGGAGGGAAGAAGTGATCAACATGACTATTTTTCTGTTACCTGAATTGCCTTTAGTTGTTTTTCTGACATACCTGTCACCCACCTTTCTATTGCTACAGGGTATTAGTTATTCCTCTTAGTCTTGTGACCCCTCATCAGCTTGGGAAGCAGGCTAGAATATAGCAGTAAAATAGATGTTGAAGTTTGGGAAGACTCGTGTGACTTGTTGCTGTGTGTACATGAGACCTGTGCTGGTATTTCCAGTGAGAGGAAGATGGGGTGTGCACGTGAGGGCTGCTTGGCTCTGTTCATGCACAGGTTGTGTGTCCTCAGCACATCTGCTCTGACAGTGGCTACCAGTGGGTACCAATTGGTTCTACAGCAGTTGCTTAGCCACTTCAACTGGGCCTTACATTAAGGACTAGAATCTTTTCCTGGTTAGATTATAGGAACTGGAACCATTTCAATTTAGTTTTTTACTGAACTATAATTGAGTGGCAATCATGACCAGCCATCAGTTTGGTTGACATATGATAAACCCAGGCAAGGTCACTATGATCACTTAAGGCTGTACCAATTTATTGGAATTAAGCATAGTATTTGAAAAAACAGCTCAACTCGAACATTCCTGTGGATGAAAAATGCCTCAAAACTCCTCACAAGGTGCTTTAAAAATTCTTTAGTCTTTCTCTGTCCCAGTGCAAAAGTGTGCACCACTGTTTCAGGCCAGTCTTCTCTGGCCTTAACTTGAAGTTATTGAGTCTTGGGATACTTTTGTCTGCTAGAACAAGGAGCCTTCTGTTCCCAGCTTTCTCTTCCACAGAGACTTAGCCACAGTTTGTGGCTTTTCAATTTTCTGTTGCTTTGGTGAATTGCAGAGTGAGTAGAGTGAACTTGAGGCTTTCAGGATGTTTCATTCCTTTGTCATTCTCATGGTCCTCCAAGCCCTCTCCAGCATGTCAATGCCTTGCTTGTATTGGGTATGCCAGAACTGGATGCTTTATTCCACTAACAGGTGCAAAAGTGCCAAGTATGGGACAGAAAGTAACCAGTCTTCTCATTATATTGTTAATTATGCACCCAAGAATCTCACCCCTTCAGCCATAAAGTTGCAATAGAGTTTCTATAGTTACTGTGCAGTTGATTATTGACCATGGTAAATGTCCTTCTTCAAGGGCTTGCTTTCTAAGACAGAAACTTGTGTTTTATAAATATAGTCCCATGCCTTTGTTGCTAGATATGCAACTTCACCTGCAGCTGCATTGAATTGTGTGCTTGCAGCTGGCTTGCCAGTTAATTTAGGAAATACTAAGCCTGATCTTTTAATTATTTGCTATTTTGCTATCAGTATTAATTTCCCTGTTCTTGGAGATCATGGCTGAAAATGTTACATATAGATGTGACCTGATCCGTGGAGACCCTGTCAGGAACACTGTGATGATTCTCCATTTACAGCTAAGGGTCAGGCAGTACATTTTAATGTGCTGATGGATTCATATAATTGATTAGACCACAGGAGCCATGAGCTAGGATGGATAAATTCTAAGGCTGAATTTCTTTCACCTCTGCTTTTGAGTTAAAGCACATTAGTGGAAGGATGTACTGGGGGATACATATTGCTGCTGATTGTATCATTTTGGTTTGTGGCTTGAGTGCTTATATTTTCCAGAGTTGCCAGTGTCTCTAAGTGCTTGGTTTCAATGGTGAAGACAAACGATTAATTCAAACACCAGTAAAAAATAAACCAAACTAACCCCAAAACCCACCAAGCAAAATGCTTGTTTGTTTGCTTCTGTGGCAGAGAAAGTACTGTAATGTTTGGATTTTTTTCTTCCTTAACATCCATTTCTTGGGTGCCTGTATAGGAGAATGTGGTGTCCTTCCCTCTGCATTTTCTTCTCCCTCCTGTTTATAGCTTTTACAACCTAGAGCTCAGGGTTGATAGGAACAATAAGTTGAGTTGTCTGAAAGAGCCTACTTCCAAGTAGTAATCCCATAAATACACTTCTCTGGGGTTTACCATTTGAAGCCTCTAGAGCCAGAATTAGTATCGTGTAGTTTTTGGTTTTAAAAAGTGCATCTTTTAGAGTTTGATACTGTAGATCTCCCTGTAAGTGATCTCGCTGAAGTTGTTACCCAAGGTGAGCAGGAGATCTGTGGTCATGGTGTAGCCATGAAAATCAAGAGAACAGATATAAAGGCTTTAAGGCCATAATGTACTCATTCCTCATGGAAAGGCAAGATAAGGAACTTTCCTGGTGGGAAAGCTGCCTAGTGTTTGAAGAACATAGCAAAGAGGATATAGAAGTAGATAAACTGGAGCTGGAACTCAGAAGGAGAGGTGGGCTGCAGCTTGCAGAGTGTTACTTGCTGTTGTGGCTATGGATGTACCAAAAAACCCACCAAACCCACCATCAACTAGACCAGCATTTCCAGCTGTTTTAACACCCAGAGTGAAGTGGGTGTACCCAAAAAAAGAAGGTACCTGCTGTGATACCCCAGGTGGTGGGTTTGGCTCCACTGATACTTGAGGAGAGGTGTATTTGTTGACTGCCTCTGCTGAGGTTCATGGGAACGTGCTCCAGCTCTTCTCTCTGCTGGCAGCCTGCTCAGAAACTCTGCTCAGCAGCATGTAACATGGATTAGAATATGAATAAGCCCCCCTGTTTTAGATGAGTGTGTTTGTTGTTTGGATTGATTGTTTGTTAAATACTTCTTCTGAAAGAAAACTTCTGTTGTGGTCTTGGAGCTCTGAGGAGCTGCCAGCTCTGCTGATGTGGAAGGCAGGTGGGGCTGGCTACTGGCTGGAGGTGCTGCAGCAGGATCCAGACTTACCTTTGACACTGCAGTGGCAAAGAGGTGCCAAGTGCAAGTGCTTCTCACCCCCATGTCCTCTTGATGAATGGCCTGACCTCGAAAGAAGGGCCTGTTGGTGGGTCATGCTGGTAATTGGCACAAGACTGGAGCTGTGAGTAGGTTTTGGTCCATTGGGTACTGTGTTTTTGTGGCATTGGACACAACTTGCTTGTAGAGCCATTTTAGCTGTGCCTGATCTGGGCATCATCTGTAATTTCTGGTTTATGGGAGTAGTTGTTTCTGGTTGTGTCCTTTAGCACAGTGTGTGTTGTCACCACCTCTAGAGGGTGGAAACAAGACCTAGCCCTGTGGCCTGCTGTCTGCTGTGCAGAGTGTGCACGTGTCTTTAGGGGAGGTGGAACATTGTATTTTCCTTGTGAATTGGTGAACTCTGAAGTTTTCTCTTGTGTCTGTATCTACACACATCTGTGTATATACAACATGCTGTCTGGTTGAAGTTTAATAAAGCAGACTCTGCCCCCCTGGTTCTTTTCCTAATGGCAGTAACTGCTGCAGAGCCTGAGCTTGAGCATGATTTGTTGGTGTTTCATGTCTCTGGGTAGATTAGTGCTCTCCTTAATGAGAAAGAGAGGAAATTACTTTCATTGATCTGGTTTATTCTTCAGCTTTTCATTACACTTGTGTAAAAGGTTTAGAAATCAATCAGATCAGACTTAACTTCCATAAATTTTAAGACTTGCTTGGAATTGTGATATCCCTGTCTGTAGTTTTCACTTTTTTTTAGATATGATTTTTTTTGACTGCTGATTTGGGACTTGAAGATGGATTGTTCCTAAGCTGTTCAGCTGCAAAAGGTTTTTGCTGAGCTCTTATTTTTGCTCTGCCAGGCTTACATTGAGGAGAAGGATCAAATAAGCTCTGTCCCTGCTAGTATGTCTGCATTTCTTTTTACATTGGGAAACAATAGCTTCACATATTAAACAGAAAAGGCCACTGGAAAGACTTGTAAGAGAAGAAAGAAAATTATATTTTGAAAAAGTAATTGTAGTTCAGCAATGGAGGAAAAAACAATGTAGTGCTCAAAAGTAATAGAGTTTAATTTTTAAAAAATATCCAATTTTATTATATTTATTTGTGTGGAAAAATAAAATATGACCCAAATAATGCCAATTATATGATTCATCTGGTTATTTTTTCTTCCTTATTGCACGTGGGCAGCTTCCAGTAATGTTAGTGGAAATTCTGAGGTATGAGGAATAATGTCCCACTGTACTGCTGGGATCACTGGGGTTTTACAGGGACACAGCACCACACCTGTGCATTGCTAGCAGATTAGGGAATATTTGGAGTGTTTTTGAGCATAGCAGTGCTTTTTGCTCAGATGAAATTGTTTTATTGAGGAACCACATAGTTGAGAGAGTAGTGGGATGGTATTATTCCAGTGCTGTCAGTGGATTCTGTGTCCTCAGACCTGCTGCTTGTGGGTGAACCCTACTGCCCTGCACCTCTCACTGCTCTCAATTTACAAGACTTAGATATTTTAAATGGAGTGAGTGACCCTCTCTAAATGAAGGCAATACAAAAATACATCATGCTGAAAACATACAGATGCTGGGGAATTATTTTGATCCATCTGTTTTCATCTCCTCAGACTCCTAAATACCTAAATAATTTCTAATTAAAAAAATTACATGGTTGGGACAACTTCTGTACCGATACAGATCGTGTATATACTGTTGCTGAAGAAAAACCAGCAGTTTCATATCCTAGTTCTTTGTGAAGTTAAATTAAGGTAACTGAAGTGCAGCTTTCGTACAGATCTGGAATGTGGGGGTTTACTGCTCTGTAGTGGACCCTTAAAATCTTTGGTTGGTGCAGTTGCAGAGGCCTGTGTAATGCACTTACCCTGCTACCAGCAGTGCTGCTTGACCTTGGAAAGTGCTCCCTGATCCCCTGGGTCTGTGAACCAGGGATTGACAGTCACCAGGATCCAGTGTCAGCATCTGTGTGTCAGGAAAAAGCATTCAGAAGGTGTCTGTCCTCCTGTGGTGCCCATAGGTTGGACCTGGCTGCATAGGTGCTGCACGTGTCTGTCCATTGCCCTTCCATGGCTGCAGCATTAGTGCAGAGTGTGGCTTCCTGGGCTTTGGCTTTATCAACCAGGAATCAGTTGTGAGGAGAGCACTGGGCTCCAGATGGAGCTGGGCCCACATCCCTTGTTTTGCTGGAGGGGTTCTGGCAATTCCATCTTGATGGTTATGATGAATTATAAACATATTTTACATTTATTCTTCTGAGTTATTTCCTGAGAGAAGTCCATGTGCTTTAACTGCTGGGACCACAAGACCGTGTCTGATAAAACTGAATATTTTCTATTAAACTGGGTGCTATTTTCTGGGAACTGTTAAGATATACTTACTGTGCCAACATATGGTTAATTAACCAGCTCTATTGTTTATATATGGTTTGAAAAACAGTACCCCTTTTCTTGTTAAGTGGGGATTAAGGCTCTAGATTATTTTAACTCTTAGATGTTAAAATAAGATTAAGTACCAGCACTGTCTATTGTGACTTCATTTTTAAAAGAAAATTTAATATAAGTAGAAATTAAATTTGATGAATGTAATAAAAATTGGATTCTTGCCTTTATGCTGTTTCAGCTTGAGTTCCTGCCTTTAAAAAAAAATAAATTAAATTGCATAACTCCATATCTATAGTACTATCTAAGGCCCATATGCCTGTTCTTTGCAGGATACAGTATTCTGACTTAACCTACATTTTGCCCTTGCTTCAACCACAAGAACTGTATGATATCAGTGAAGATGAAGAATGTATTTAACCAAATAGTATCATTTAGAGATGACTAAAATACTATTGAGTATCGCTTACATGAGAGACTGTCCAGAAACCTTAAAGTTACCATCTCTATAGAGAAGCTAACACACCTTTAGAGGGTAACTTTGAGGAGAGCCAATATAAATTGCCATATTAACCATTTCACTTAGGTCTTGTCATTCACCTGGGGTGCATAAAGTGTGGCCAGCAGGTCAAGGGAGGTTCTCCTGCCTGTGCTCTGCCCTGGTGAGGTCACATCTGGAGCATTGTGTCCAGTTTTGGGCTCCCCCATTCAGGAGAGACAACAGCTGGAGAGAGTCCAGCAGAAGCTACAGAGATGCTGAGGGGACTGGAGTGTCTCTGACAAGGAAAAGCTGAGAGCCCTGGAACTGTTCAGTTGGAGAAACTTGAGAGGGGATTTGATCAAGAGGATGGGGCCAGATTCTTCAGTGGTGCCCAGAGAGAGGACAAGGGGCAATTGGCACAAACTGGAACACACAAGGTTCGATCTGAACAGGAGGAAAAAATTGTCTGTGAGGATGCCAGAGCCTGGATCAAGCTGCCCAGAGAGGTTGTGGAGTCTCCTTCTCTGGAGAGATTCAAATCCCACCTGAATGTGATTCTGGGCACCCTACTCTAGGTGATCCTGCTTTAGCAGGGGAGTTGGACTAGATGATCTCCAGAGGGTCCCTTCCAACCCCTACTGTTCTGTGATTCCATGAGTTAGTTGTTTGTGTTTCTTTTAAGGACTTGAAACTGAGCCTGAAAGCCAGCCATTCTTGCTAGAGCATCCAACCAAGTGCTCTATCAGTTTATTGGTCTAGCCAAATCCATATAATTATACCCAATTACCACTAAACTTTGTGCAACAAGCCTTTAGATTTCAATCCCCCTTTGAACTCAAGGAAGCCTTTCATCTGCTTATGCAAATTAAAAAAACAAATCCTTAGATCTGAAACTAAATGCTCTTGTCCTTTATCTGTTCATTCTTCTCTTTAGTGTCCCACCAGCACCACAATGCCCATGCTTTCTTCTGCCCCCTCCCCCATAGCTATTAATATGGATAAGGTCTTCAGGGTTTTTTATTACTTCCTGGGGTCTTTTTCTAATGTCTGTGTCTGTGCTTAATTAGGATATTCCTCATATCTGTCAAAGTAGCTTTTAATTGTTGTAAATTTCATGCTGCTTATTTTTTATGGTTTTGAACAGCTGTTACAACAATTTTTTTATTTTATTTTTCTTTTATAGGCAAATTTAGAAAACAAACCAGTAAATGGCCGCAGACCAGAACTCATGGAATGCAGTATATGTGGTCATGGTGAAAAATACAGGGTAAAACCAAACCAAACAGCACCCATAGAAAATGTGCAGTCTAAGGAGAAAGAAAGAATGACAGGCCTAGAAGCAGAGAGGTGGGCACATAATGAGAAGCCATCTTTTGGTGTCCATGTCAACGGAGATATCCATGGAACTGTGGCAGCCAATGAACACTTGAAAAATGTTGAAGACAGTGAAAGAGCTGTTTCTCCCAGTCACTCAGCTGAGCAAAAAAAATCATTTGCACAGACCATCAAAAATGGCATCAAACCCCTCCATTATTCACCACCAGATGCAGCTGCTGCGCTGAGAAGAGCCTCTGCAGAGGAAAGGACAGAGTTGACAAGCAGCTCCCACCTGCAATGGACAGAGGGTATCCATTTGAGTAACACAGTAACTGCTCTGACCACTGGCCTTGGCTGTGTTAACCCAGAGCTAGAAGGAAAAGTGTTAGTGAAAGAGGAAAACTGCACTTGCAGCATCTTTGAGGATCCTGCTCAGTCAGTTTTGCAGAGGAGTTCCATTTCAGATCTGCATGTAAGCTTGTGCTGTCCTCCACTGCCTGGAGAGGAGGCGTGCCTGGGGAAGGATGGCTCTCCAGTGCCTAACACAGACACACAGCATGAGAATTCTTCACTCCAGACGACTTTCTTGTCCCTGATTAAAACCAGAAATTTAACTGTAGAGCAGGTTGTAGCTATTGAAGCTTTAACACAGTTATCTGAAGCACCTTTAGAAACAACTTCACCAGCTAAACCTGAAAGTACTGAACGTACAGAAGGAACAACTCACAACTTGCTCCATAATTACAAAAGGGATATCTCATCCTCCTTCACATCTTCTGCATTGAAAGAAATCAAAGACACTTACCTGCAGAATGAGCAGCAGCTCTTGGCTCACTGCGCTCACTCGCAGAAGCAGCTCCCTAATAAGGCCATGTTGTACAATGGCCAAAGTTCTGTTTCTGAATTGTATGACAAACCTGCCAATCTGACTGATGAGATGTATAAATTACAGTTACCTTCAAGAGATACCAAAACTTTAGCTGACTTAACATCTAACACAATATCCCTTTCAGGATATACTACCAAGAGAAATTATGCCCACGATCCAGTTGCCCACGCGCAGCATTGCAATGCTTCACATAACACCCAGCAAACAAGTAACAGCTTGGAAAGCCCTGGCCAGCTAGAGCAAAAGCCAACGTGCAATGATTTGAAGTTGGAATCGAGTTCTTTCATTAGAGAAGTAGGAATTCATAGCCAGGATGAAGAGGATGTAGCTGCACAACTCACTCAACTCGCGGCGCTAATCGAATCAAACCAGACAAACCCAGAGCAGAGGAAAGACATAAAGGCATCGCTGCTTAATCTGATCTCCCACGAGAGGCAACCAAAATACACCCAAGATGCTCTGCAGAAAAGGGAACCTGTGTATTTCAGGCATAATTACAATTCCTTACTGTTAAAGCAAAAACAACCAACAAATAAAAAAGGAAATTCTGTGCCATGGAAACCAAGGCACAAAAAGAAGCCTCAAGAAGCACGCTATCAACAAAATAATCCAAACCAGCTAGAGCTGGTGCCGTGCCAGCGCAGGGAGTTACAGGACATTTGGATATCATCAAAACTGCACAAGCTTGGACAAACCTTGCCACAGGACTCCAGAATAACTCCATCTGACAAAAAGTCTCCGAGAACCAAAGTACAGAGAGCACTGAATCAAAACACTTTAGCATCACAAGAAAAAACGAGATTATTTCTCCCCCAAACGCAGATCAAATTCCATAGGTGTTTACCTGAGGTGCCACAAGAGAAAAAAAAAGACAGATTGTTTGGCTTCGAGGTGGTAACTGAGCAAATGAAACCTGCAGGCTCCGGCCACCCGCTGAGCACTGAGCCCCCAGGCAACCAGCAGAGAGACCTGTCCTCCCCTCTGGCTGTTTCCCAGTTGCAAACAGCATCCTTATTGAGCAGAACAAGTGAAAACCTCCAGATGTTTACAGAAACATGCCATTCTCAGGTACAGCAAACAGCAAGTGTTGGTCAGATGCATCCCTTGCCTCCAACTTTTCACCAGTCTAACCTGAGAGCTACTGAGCAACGTAGTGAAGACAAAGCCTATTTTCAGCAGGGTGCTGTGGAACAACAAATGGAGCTGAAGTCACAGGTGCTGCCTGTTCCCTGTGGTAGGGCCCAGGTACCAGGTGCTGTTGAAGCTCTCAGGAATTTGGAGTGTGCGGGCGAAGTGACTGTTCTGACATCAACTGGTTTGGGTACTGACCACCCACAGAGCACAGGTGACTCAGGGTGTTCTCCAGCAAAAAACACACTCAGCAGTTTCCTTGAATCACCTATGAAGTTTCTTGATACCCCTACAAAAAATTTAATAGATACACCTACAAAAAAAGGACAATCTGAATTGCCAACTTGTGACTGTGTTGGTAAGTCTTTTTGCCAGCTTTTGCCTGTGCCTTTCAGATGGGAAGTATCTTCATGTTGCTCCCTTTAACGTGAGGAAGTGACACGTACTTAGACATTGCAGAAAGATAAGTGTTTTGCCACTAAGAAATGGTGGGAAGCTGGTTTTATTTTTTTCTCTCCTGTAACTTTTGCCTGGTGTTCTTCGGGCCTGCAAAGCATGGCAGAACTGAGTAATTTTGGCATTGCAACTGACACATTTAAAATTTGTGAAGAATGCAAAAGATTACTACAATTAGGATTACTTTATAGCACAAAGAAAATATATAGTAGCAGATTTATAGGAGGAAACAAGTACAAAATAGTTTTGAAGCCTCTGAGGAGAATAACCTGTCATGCTCTTCATTACATTAAAGGGGCAGGTTTTATATAAGGTAATTTAATTTGGAAGTTGTTCCTGTAAACCATTTCTAAGCTTACTTGCAGTGGTGTAAATAAATTCTTTTTGTGCCAACTTAGTTTTCTCACCCTCCTTACAGAGCAAATCATAGAGAAAGATGAAGGCCCATATTACACACACCTCGGGACAGGACCAAGTGTTGCTGCTGTGAGAGAAATAATGGAGAACAGGTGAGGAAAACTTGGCATTTAATGCTCCAGTTCTTTTGACTGAACAGGAAAGAAGAGGAGCTGTGAGAAACCATGTACTGTGTTTAGCTGTTTTCTAAACTTCTTGCAGTACCCATTTGTGAAGTGTTGTCCTGTTCAGATGTGCATGAGATGAGTGAGCATGTCAGTTCCAAATGAATGAGTGCTAGCATTTCAGTTCCAAACTCATGTCTTTCCTGAGCTCTTGCAACAGAGTGCAGTGTGCTTTTGGGTGCCACTGAATTCAGCAGGGGAGATCAGCAGCTGGCACAACTGGGCTTTCTGGTGTCCTGTGTGTGAAGAGGCTGTGGCAAACTGGACAGAAAGGTCACATTAGTGACTAAGCACACTAGGATTTACATGCAGATAAGATTTTCTTCCCCAAATGATGCTTCCTTAATGCAGAGCTTATTTTCAGAAGAGCTGTCAAAAATCATTCCTGCTAGTAGGATTTAAGATTTATTTTTGACATTCTGAACAATTTGTTTTCTTTTTCCTTTCATGAGAACATAAATACATCTGTTATTTTGGTTGTGTTGAAAATATTTCATGCTTTAAAATGCTCTACAGCATGTTTTACTTGTGAACTTTTTAAAATGCAGGTATGGAGCAAAAGGAAGCGCTGTAAGAATAGAGGTAGTGGTTTATACAGGAAAGGAAGGAAAAAGCTCTCAGGGATGTCCAATTGCCAAGTGGGTAAGTTTTTATGTTACAGCACTAAAATTGTTATGTGTGGCTTTTAAATACCAAATGATGCTTAGTCCTTGAGTTTAAATATAATCTGATCTTTAATAAAGATCTGGTTCTTCATTTAATTGATCTAGAAGTCTGACTGCTCAAGCTAAGGAAAACTTTTCTAAGTTATATAAGGTGTGGTGCTCTATGTTATGCTGTGGTTTGTTTAAGTGTTAAAGTGAGGTGCTTAACAGAGGTAGCAGACACAACCAAAGGTATCAGGGTATGAAAAATCCTGACAGTGTCTGAAGTTTGAGGTGTCCAATGAAATATATTATTGGGAAGTGTGAAAGAGAGAAAAGAAGGGGTAGTTGCATTGAAGAGTTGGAAAACTATCCAGTAACAATTAAAGACCTTATCAGTTGTATGAACATCTGAAGATAAGAGGGTGATGGATGAGGGAGTTCAATCTCTTAGGCTATGGAGTTCATTACTCTTTTTGGAGGAACTGAACTCAGTATTTGGAAATGTGTTAGGGTGATAGTTTTCACCAAAGTCTTGTCTCATATTGTTTCATAGGAGCCAGGAAATGAGGTAACAGACACAAGCTCCAGGAGAGAGCTTGGAAAGAGTTGATTGTCCTTAATCTTTGCTGAAACCACCAAGGGAGGTAAAAAGTAGACTGGAAATGTTGTCAACTGAGTTTTGGAAAATAACAAAAGAACTTGGTTGTTAAAACAAACAAACACAAAGTTGCTGTATTTAGTAATTTCAGACTTGATTGAAAAAGAAATGAAGGTAACTGTACTGTTGGTAGACTAGTCTTTGTAACTACATGACAAAACTAAGGTTACTCCATATTGTACATGAATGGTATTGCATGCTGAACATCCCCTGCTTATGTTTGGAATAGTCAAAATGTGGTTTTTATACTCAATGCATAAACTCTTTTTCAGAAAGGAATCCCATATGTGCTTGTTGCTTCAGATAATATTTAATAACAAGTCAGCATCCAAGAAAAAAAGATGGTAAAACTAATTTCATACACTGACCTGAAAAGAGTGGAATGGTTTTTCTCAAAGTTTCAACTAAATAAACCCCTCTCTTTAACAGAGGACAGGAGCTACAAGTCTTACCTCAGTTGTGGGCAGTTGAAAGGAAGAAGACATTTAAAACTAACTGCTAACCTTGATTTTTGTTGCCAGTATCAACATTCTGTCCTTTCTGTAAACCAGAAATGATAGATTTCATTGTGTATCTGCATGTCTTAAAGTCTGCTTTAAGGCACAGGGACCTGCTCTCCAGTTGGATTGTTGCATTGCTGTGTGTGAAGTGTCTGCAAGAGAAAGCTTTTATTGTTTGTTTAACTGAAGTTCCAATCTTCTTTTATGCAGCATTGACTCTGTGTGTGAGTTCAGACCTCAAGAGGGTGAATGCTTTTTCAATCTGCTCACTGTTCCTGTGTAGCAGGAGAGAAGGCAGGAAAACACTGACACCTCCTCTCTAGAACTGTTTCATCCCATGTAAAATCCACATTTTGGGGTTGGTATTCTTCATGTGTTGCATGAACTTTTCTTTGGTAATGCTCATTTGAATCCTCCTAATGGAGCATATTTGGGTTTTGGCTATTGCAAGACACGTAACTGTGAACTTGGTTGGAAAGCATGTGGAAAAAGTTTGCTGTGCTCTGGTAATTGAAGTCACAAGTTTCTGTCAGCTGCATGGAGACTTTCACTTACTCATTTACAATGCACTTTGGGACAGGCTCATTTCTGCTTTGCAGATGGACAAGCTATTGCCCTTCAGGCTCCTGAGAGACTTGCTGGTGAGAGCATCACAATACAGCTCTGAAGTAAATATGATAAGAAAAAATGGAATGTGTCTGGTCATAGTGAACTATTTTCCCAAATATTTTTCCTATTTCCACTAGATAATTTTATCTTTCAAGTTCATTAGAAAGATTTTCAGATTAAAGCAGGCATTCTGAAATAACTATGTCCACCCACTCTTCTGTGTGACTGCATTTCATAATACTGATTCCCTCCTAAGTTGTTTTCACTTAAGTGACTCCAAACATGTGCCTGGTGTGTTAAACATTTACTGGGACAGACTCCTTTCCCCAGGAGGAGCTGATGTTTTCTTCCACAGATTTCATGTTACCATAAACCTGTAGAATCTTTTCTCTTTCAGCCTTCTTTTGAGAAGAAATAAATACCTGTCTCACCTGTGGCTTTTTGGTGTCTTGTATTTTAGGGTTATAGTTTGTCTCTCTGGATGTGGACAAGAAAGCTCCTTTTAATTGAACCTAAATATTACCAGTAAATACCCCCTAGGGTTGGAAACCTTATGGTACTGGTATGTGAAGGCTTTAGACTGACCCCCATGAGCTAAGCTGTGTGCAGCAGATGAGTGGCAGTAGCAAGGGGACTGCTTGACCTCTTGATTCTCCTTTTGCATCAGAAATGGTATTCCTTCATTTATATGTCAAAGTAGAATTAATAAGAGTTTTGCCAGAGATTTCAAACGTGGGTATCTGTGTAGGTGGAAACTGTGATTAGAAAATAACTTGCCATTCTGTGACATAGACTGGGGTGAATGTCTTTTGTTTGGTTTTCTTTTGCTCTTTTGCTTTGTCCAAGCTCATCATACTTCTTCACAGTAAGTTAAAGACGAAAACACTTAGAGGTACTGAAATTTCTGGCCTGTCATTCTTAGTATCCCACTGATAGAACACAAAGATTGATGGTGCTGTGCATTGCCTGTAAGCAGCTGGTGGTAAGTGACCTGATTCATATTGTTCCCACTGTTTTGTCAGCACTTCAGCTGATAGAGGATGGGTTGTGGGGTTTATTTTCTGCTCTCAGTATTTCTGGTGGTAAATTGTAACACTCTCAATTTTGGTTTATGAGTTGTAGTTGTTCATGAGTAACTCCCTGAAGTCCCAAGATACGTGTCACTGAACACAGAGGAGACCAGTGTTGGGTCTTGGTGTTGACTGGGTTAAACCAGTTCCCTCTTAGTTCCCCCTCCTGGTTTCAGTGGGTGTTGGCTTGGATCAGCTAAACCCTCATTGCAATCTCTCGTCTTTATTCAGAGTTGCAATGTAATTTTTATGGCTCTAGCTCTGAATAAAGACAAGAGATAAGAATTGATAAGAACAGCCAGGTCAGGCTGGAGGTCCTTGCTGTTATCCTGCCTCCAGCATGGGCCAAGAGCAGGAAGGTTTAAGACCAGGGCAGTTGCCTCCCAGACTTGCTTGGTTCCCAATAATTCATAGCTCTGGGGTTCCCTCACCTTCAGGCCAGTGTCAGGTTCAGTTTTCTTTCATAAATGTTGGCATTTTATTTTTCCCTTCCTGTTCTGTTACACTGGAACTTAAAATGCTGGTGTAATGTTTTCAGCCTTGTGTTGTATTCCCAGTAATCCTAGCAGTTGTTTCTGTTTTGTTTTTCTGTTGGAGAGCAGTTACTTGGCATTTTCATAGTGCTTTCTGTCATGCCAGATTCTCATTCCTGCATGGTAATGGCCAGCTTGGAGGCCATCTCTATCTAAAAATAGAATGGTTTTCACCATGTGCATTAAATATGCACATCTACACTGAATTTTATCTGCCATTTTACTGCTTGCTCAGCAGCATGAACTCCTCCTTCATTTGTTTGCAGACTGTGCTTGTCTTTGCTACTCTGAATTGCTTCGTGTCATCAACAAATGTTGTCAGCCTTTTATTTACCCTTAACAAACATGCTGAATAGCACAAGCTCCAGCACAGTTCCCCAGAGCTCCCATCAGGGACACACCAGCCTTTGTCTTGTGTCTTTTCACCAATTATTCAAGTGTGGTCTTTTATATTGATCCCAAGAGACATTAAGGGGTTTTTTTAAGAGCCTTGACTAAGGGACTTCACTGAATGGCTTTTGGAAACCTAGAAAGACCTGCAGTATGAGTGAGCTGAGGAGTTCATGGGACTTCTCCCTCTGCATCCCACTTTCTTGCATGATCACATCCTTGCTCCACATAGGTACCAGGCTAAAGTCAGCTCCAAATCAGTGCATTTTTTCCAGGGTCCTTCTACAAAGTGGTATCCTCTTGGTACTCTTTAGGCCCTCTGGTACAGATGGATTAGAAATCAACACAGTGCACATCCCTTTTAATACTTGAGTTGGTTCATCCCTGGTAGATGTCATCTGAACTGGGCAAACTGCTGCTGTTTAGTGAGGGGGATACTTGTCTGGAGTTGATTTCTTTGTCACTATTGTCCTCTTAACTACTTTTGCCAGGGCTTTAAATCAGATTAAAGCCCTTGGCTGTTCCCAAGTGAATAAGGTTTCTGAAGGAATCTTTTCAAACTTCTGGTTTGTGAACACAGCAAAAGTGGATTTTGCATTTTGAGCCTCATCATCTCTTGAGAGCCATTTTTCTTTACTCCTCCCCCTGCCCCCTTCTCTTTTAAACTGCTTGGATGACCTGTTGGCTCTCCAGGTTCTGTTAGCCTGGCCCTGATTTGTTTGAAAACACAACACTGCAGGGCCTTTTGCAAGTAGTCTCTCAAACTCTTCCAGTTCTGTGCTCTCTCTTTTTGGGTTTTTATATTTATAACTTGATAGATTCTGGGGTTTTTTTAAATGTTTTTTTGGGGGGGTTTTTTGCTGTGGTCGTGGTAGTATGTTGGTAACTTAGATAAAGAATAACATAGAAGATCAAATGGAATATCTGAACAAAGTGAGATAGTAGATGGTTCTTGCTGTCCATGTCATGCAGAGTGCAGTCTACCATTGCCTGCAGTGTAACAGAACAGGAGGGCTGAGGGATTTAGGAGAGCAAGAGCACACTGGGAGTGTTTCTGCACCATGATAGGAGAATCACTTCACCTGCATGTACATTACAGTGTCTGCTTGCCTGTGGGCAGTGCAGTAGTGTTTCCAGTAGCAACTGTTTGCAGATGCTTCAGAGATGTTCCCCTAAAAATGCTAAGGAAATTCAGAGTATTGAGACTGTAACTTGTGGTGGTAACTGTTCCATAGCAACTTTTTTTTCTGATGGTACTTGAGAACAGAGAACTTTTCATATTCCTTAGACATATAAGGACATTTTCCAGTAAGAAAAGAATGTGATGTGGTTTAATGTGTGATTTAAGAAAGAAAGAAGGGCAGACTCATTTCTGTGGCAAATAAGAACATTTATCTGTGTCTGTTCCACAGCATCACCTAGACCAGCAGCAGGTCTGAACAGCACCACACTCATGCTTTGCACTGGTGTGGAACATGATGGAATTGCAGCTCAGCAGAGAATTTCATCCTGTGTGGAGAGGACTCCACACACTGACTGTGTAGTGGCAGAATCTGCAGGTTAGAAAATGTGGAGCCAAACTTTTGTAAATGAGTCACCTCAATGAGGAAATCCCAGCAAACAGTCGAGCTGTGTTCTCACTTTGAGACTCTGTACAGGAGCGTGAGCTGTTTTACTCTGAAATTCAGAATGGGCTGCAGGGAGTATTGCAGTGGAACCACATGGAGATGAAATAAACCTAAAAAGGATCCTTTTCTTGGTTCTTTTTTTTTTTTTTTCATCCAGTAATTTATAGCAATGTGCTTAACTTGCAATTAAAATTCTGTACTATCAGCTAATGGTGTCTGGTTTATATCATCTTAAAGCTTACACAACTGCTCTGGTGATCCTAAATTGGAAAGTAATTTCTCATTCATGTGGTAATTCAGCATCTGGCATGCTGAGCCCCTGCAGCCCCTGTCTCTGCTACTTAGAGGAGTCATGTACGTGCTAATTTAGACAAGACTGCCTTATGTCTGAGGACATCAAGTAGTTTTTATTCACAGTGTACTTATTGCTTGTTCTAGAGCTCCTGCCAAGAGTTGAGACTGTTGCTTCAACAATCTAAAAGAAATAATTCAAGCAGAACTTGAGTGTTTGGACAGCTGAAGCAGGTTTTATGGATAGCATAACTTCAGTGATGCTGTTCAGTGCATTCAGAAATGACCTGAGAAAAGGGGACATGCTGAGGTGACCAACAGCTGATGATACCAAGTTACTAAGGATAATGAAGAGGGACAGAATCATAGAACACCAGGTTGGAATGGACTTCAAGGATCATCTAGTCCAACCTTTCAAGGTTGGAAAAAAGAAAATAAATTAATTTACATGAGCTGGCCGACAAGCCAAAAACCAAACAACCAATAAAAGGCATCACCCTTCATGCTGAGGAACAAATTTGCTCTCCTCCTGCCTCGAGGGAGCTGTGCTGCCATGGGAATGGAAAGCTCACACTGACATGAATAACCTGGCCTGTGTATCAACCCTAATAGATTTTCTGTAAGCTACGTGCAGATGCATCTGCAGTGCATTATTTTTCTTTCTTTACAAAGAAATGCTGTATTGGTTGGTCAGTCACAACCCAGACTTCCTTTGAAGGATGATCTCGGGTGCATTTGCTTGTTTTCTCATTAACTGAAGGCTGAGTGCAAGACTGTGTGGTGAACTGTAGAAGGCTGATACTTTCCCGACCCAAATTAATCTTGCTGCTTTTGGCCAAGTCTGCACAGATTCTCTCTGAAACTGCTCATTTGTTGAAAAGCTCTTCATTTGCAGATTAATGGCAAGAATACTTAAAAGTGCTCCCCACTTGTAGTGAGTTGAAATAATTGAGATAGTGGCAGCTGATCAGGCCAGGGGTCAGATGGGAATGAGAGCTGCACGGCTGGCACCAAAGCAGTTTTGCTGTCAGTCATGGCACTGATGGCAAAGGGACTCTGGGTGAGAACTCTGGTACTTCAAAGTATTCAAACAGTGAAACTCAGTTGCCTCCCTGCTTTTATAGTCTGAGGCTGGTGAGGTGTCTACAGCTCTGCTCGTGGCTTGGACAGTCAGGGCATTGCCAGCTGCTTGCCCTGAGCACACACCCTGATGTGGGGCTGGCAGAGAGCCTCTGCTGCAAGGGGCCACCACCCACACATGTGAGGGACAGAGACTTGCTGCTCCCCATCTCCTCCCTGTGTGACTGAGCTGAGGAGGGTGTAGCATCAAGTGCTGGGGAGAGGCCAGACCTAATGTGAGTGAAGCTTAATGCTGAGGCCTTGGCACCTTTGAGAGGCCTCGTACAGGTGATGCTGCTGAAAACACATCTGAAGAATAAAGATTCTGTTCTTTTATTACCCAGCATAATGTGTGGGTTTGGTCTTACAGTGCAACTCCCTTTTAGATTGTGCTAAACCCTTAAGCATGTGGGAGTAGGACTGTCTAGCTTTCCTTTTTTTTAAAGAATTTTTTTTTTTTTTTAAAGATCAGTGGTGTATTTTACTGCTCTGTGCTGATCTCATCTTTGTGTTTTATGGATAAGGTTGACTAAGACTGCTTTGTAGATCATACAGCTTAGTAAAACTCTTCAGCACTCTGACCTTTAATGCAGATCATCTAGGCGCATGTTCTGAACAATCTCATTGTTTCCTTCCTAAGAACAAAGTTATTTCCATCACTTTGTTCTAGTCTTACACTGTGAGGTGGGAACACTGTATGCACTGACAGGTAATGGTGGTAACCCCCTGACCCATGTACAGGTGTGCTGCTGTGATGTGCTTTCATGAACCTGCAGGTTTGCCTGGATGCATTCAGCATTGCTTTCAAGGTCACCCTTAGGTTTGCAGTGGATCTATTTCCTTTGGATTATGATTTCTTTGCAGTGGTTATTCTCCTATTAATTAATCTTCTTTATTGTTTGTGCAGAACACCCAAAATATTCCTCCTTCCGTGGAACGCACTTTCTCCTACAGGTGCCAAGGCAATGGGAAATCATGCTGTACACCAGAGAGGAGGGTGTGATGCTGTCCCAGTCCTGCTCAATGATGGACACTGAGCAGCAGCATTTCTCACCCCTCCAGGCCCTGTGTCCCAGAGCAGGGTAACACGACACGTTCCCTACCCTTCTTTGAGAATAACCAGCATGGTCGTTCCAGGTGATCCGAAGGAGCAGCGACGAGGAGAAGCTGCTGTGCTTGGTCCGGCAGCGCGCGGGGCACCACTGCCAGACTGCTGTCATTGTCATCCTCATCCTGGCCTGGGAGGGCATCCCTCACCTCCTGGCTGACACGCTCTACAAGGAGCTGACGCAGAGCCTGCGCAAGTACGGCTGCCCCACCAGCCGGCGCTGTGCCCTCAATGAGGAGTAAGTCACCACCAACTACCTCCTGTCGCCTTGGGAATGCTCTGCAGTGAATTACTTGAGGATCCGATAGTTCAAGTAACTGTACAAAAGCTCATTTAAAACTAGAAACCACTAGGTGTCATTTCAGTATAAGCTTGATTCCTGGCTTTTCCTGGAGCCCGGGCTGTAAGGGATAGTTGTACACCCTCCACCCAGGGAAGAAGGAGGTGATGAACCTCTCTTCTGGCTTTGCACACACAGCCAGGCTGAAGAGCTGCTCAAGGATGGTACGTGACTCCTTTAAATAGGAGATGGAACACTCAAAATCAGGATCTTGCTCGCCGTGCTTCTGAGAGGAATTGAGTTTGAGATACGTTGCAACAGAAGATCTGGAGTTGTGCTGTCTTGGTGCTCATTTTTCTGTAGCCCATCTTTAACAGACTATATACAGTGACCTGACCCCAGTGCTTGTGTTTTCTAAGGGTTGAGTTGTTTCACTTGGAAAGCTAGACCAGTCTGGAGCTAATGGTGCTGCCACACATAACAAAGTAATTATTGGATTTAGGTGTAACCTTTAGTAGCAGTGGTGTTTTCCTGGATGAACATTTTATGCCACTGGAGAAGTTCCAGTTGAAGTAACCTGAGTGTGTGTATAGAGCTCTTACTGGTGCTACCTATTTCCAAGGGCAACTCTGGGGAGCTGAGACCATCTTATGGGGAAAAATGTCAGTCTTCTATATGTGAATGTTTAGCAGGAAAGATCTGATTAAACTGTATGATTTTTAACTCCTGTGTTGTTCTGTGTATTATCAAAGAAACAGTGAGTGGCATTGACCTTAAAATAAATAGAAGAAGAGCAGCTGCATTGTCAGTGATCTGACACCTCTTTACTTCCTTTCACAGCCGTACTTGTGCATGTCAAGGGCTTGATCCAGAAACTTGTGGAGCCTCCTTCTCCTTTGGCTGTTCATGGAGTATGTATTTCAATGGCTGTAAATTTGCCAGAAGCAAAAATCCCAGGAAATTTAGGCTCCTCACTGATGACCCTAAACAAGTAAGTTTTATTTTATTGTTGTTATTGTTTTGGTTTGATTTGGTTTTCGTCCAAATACTCATTCTAGTGATTTTCAGAAGTAGGAATTAAATCTGTGTATATCCATCCTTTCTCTTTCACATATAAGTCATTTCCTATCCACAGCTTATCACACAGGTACTCAACTGAATGCTCTGCAGCTCCAGTATGCATATAACAAAACATATTTATAGGGCATTCCTTCATTTTTGGCATCCTGTTCCCCTTCAATGTCCTTGCCATTCTCCATCATCCTGTGTTTTTGGGTTCTCCCCCTCCATAATGCTGTGCATGGAGCATTCCATGCATGTGTTGGTTCTGGGGGTTTCTATGGTTTTAGTAACATGAGCTGGATCTCTGCAAGGGCAACGACCTCCATCTGCACACCCAGTGAGGCACCAGGCTGGGCCACATCTCCTGCAGGACAGCTCAGAGAGCTCTGTCTTTGGTCAGAACATGCTCTGTGACACTGCAGGCTTTGGTGGCATTGCTTGCTCCAAGTCTGTGAAATAGCCAATGTGTGTGCCTTCTTCAAAGACAGGAAATCAGTAATTTTTCTGTTCATTTGGTTTTATAATTAATTTTTCTAGCAGATATTTCTTTTAGCTAAATATTGAATATTCATGATTTTGCAGATCCTAAAACTAGGAGATATAGCAAATGAAGAAGATGATAGTTTGAAGTTCAGAAAGATTTGGATCATTTGAGGTACTGGATGGAGTGAGATGAGATTAAGGGTGTGTGTAATATCCCTAGGTAAGAATAGTAAGTAGTATAGATATTTAAGGATGTGTTACCTTCAGTGCAGCTCAGGAAAACTTGTAGTGACCAACAGTTAATAACCCATCTTTAGGAACAGTTAGAGATGGGGTTGTTTTGTAATGTAACATCACACTGGAAAATGTGGAAGTACCCTTTTCTGTGTTTGTATCCACTGGTACTTCCAGTTTGTGGTGACAAGTGTGGGTTTGGTTTTTTAAACACAACAAAGCAAGCTGTTATTTTTGCCACTGCACCCACAGTTGTCTCTCAAAGCCTGGCACCTGACAGAAAAAACAAGTTGGGGTTGTCACCACCCTTCTCTTTCCCAGTTGGTTGGTGGTTTCCTAGAAAAGCAAAATTCTAGGAAGAGAATTCAGGGGGTGTTTCTGTAAATAGGAGCTCAAATGTTGCAGTGCCCCAGAAGCCCACCTAGCTATTTCCATGTTGATATAGCTTACTTCAAGGAAAGGAGGGTTAATTCCCAGCCTAGCAGTTATTGCCATAAAGTCCTGAGTTCTGCACCTCCAAATAAAGTAGTTATCAGAGGTTTCTAATAGCAGTTCTGTTGCCATGTTGGCAATGTAATGTGTGTGTGGTGACAGCAGCACAGAAGTTGGTTAATAAAATACAAGATACAGGTGGACTTTCTCAACTTCGCTGACTTGTCAGGCATTTCTAAACTGGATTAGATTCTCTGAAAGCCAATTACTGCACTCTGTTGCCTTTTTCTGCAGGAGGAACTTCTTGAAAATAATTTGCAAACTTTAGCTACTGATGTGGCTCCGGTTTATAAAAAGCTTGCTCCTGAGGCTTTCCAGAACCAGGTAGGTCTGTCACCTTCAACTAGTGTAGCTGTAGCTCCGAACAGGCAGTGTAGCTTGAAAACAAGATGAAAACACCAAGTATATTTATAATTCTGTAAATAAAATGTTTTTGCCATCTAAAGACATTTGGGCTCTGGCTGAGCCAATTATCTCGTTGACATCCAGTTCTCAGTGTTGCATGTTTCATAGGAATAACAGAGCTTTCCAGCCACTCTTCCTGGCCGTGGTTGCTCAGTCACAAGTGCAGTTGTGGCTCCTGGGGTTAGAGTCTCTCTCTTTCAGTCCCAAGTACCTGTAGTTCCTTTTGCTTCCAGGTGGAGAACGAGCACATGGGCCCCGACTGCCGGCTGGGCTGCAAGGAGGGCCGGCCCTTCTCGGGTGTCACTGCCTGCATAGACTTCTGTGCCCACGCCCACAAGGACACCCACAACATGCACAATGGAAGCACCGTGGTAGGTACAGTGTGTTTTCTCACTGTGCTGTTTGCTGCTGTGCTTACTGGGTGTTTGTAGTGCACTGGGGTACTGCCTGGCTTCTTAAAGGGGTTAGGAAATGAACGGTGAGTTGCCATTTAGAAATCCCCACATTATTATTTGCATATATTTATTACTGGTCTATAGAGGACCTAAGTTCATCTTGCTACAGGACAGAGCAAGAAAGGTCTGGGAGTGATACTTCCTTCAAAATACCATCATTCTTTTAAGACACCCAGGCCCTCCTGAGAGGACTGCCTGTAGGACAGGAAAGTACAGGTTTTGTGTTCAAAGGCAAGTAAAATCTAACCAAGGATTTCTATAGACTTCTGTAGAGGAAGAACTAAACCAAACTGATTCTTAATTTACCTTCCCAGGCTCATTTCTCATCTAACTCACTTCTTCATGCCCTTACCAGGCCTCATGTTAGTGTAGTTTCTAGTCAGAGAGTAGAGAGTGGGATATCGTGGTGGAGACAGGTGACTGTTGCAGTCTTTAAATATCAGTATTTGATGTGATTTTGGTGCAGTCATTGTGCCAAATACCTCTCTGGATTGCTCAGGAGAAAATCAGTTGGGATACTCAGTTAAGTCCATTGGACAAGCAGCTGTTACAGCCCTGAACAGGCTGCTGTTTCTGCCTAGCACTCAATGCTGCTTCTGTGCAGATATTCAGTAAGTGCTGGAAGAGTACCCTGCAAAACACCAGTAAGCTGCTACAAGTAGGCTCATGTGTAAATACAGTACCTTCAGAGCTTCTGAAGTGCAGGAATTCAAACCTAATAAAGACCCTAAATTTGAAAATGAGGCTTCCTTTTCATCACAAACTGCATGGTGTACTTTGTAATGAAATTTAACCTAAGTATGCCAAAAATAATATTTTGCTAAGTGCTACATTGCCTCTTACCTCCAAGACAAAATGAAATAGAAACTGAGCCCACTATTCCATCTGCAATGCTGGATTGCAGAAAAGCCCTAAGTTGTGGCCAGAAGGGGCTGGAAGGACAATCAGCCCTTTCTTGAGGAATAGTTCTACAAATGTATATATCTGTAATCATCTGATGTTATTTCAGCTTCACATTCTTGCTGGCAACAGCTGTTTGTATGGATTGTGCATGGTGTGTTTGCAGGTAATTCCAAACCTCAGCAAAGTGACAAATGATGCCTTGTGTAAGGTCATTGCACAGGCCAGGCCTTGGCATTGTCTTTCAGGTTCTGCCACCTTGTGTGTGTCTTGCAGAGCATTGACTTGTAACTGCTTGAAACTGTGCCTTGGAATCTGATTTCCATCAGATAGCTCACTCCCTGAGACTCTGCTTAGATCTGGTATCTTCATTTGAACATACTTGCAGCCAAGGGCTAGGTGAAAATGGTAGACATTTGCCAGCATTCACACTCCATTTGTATACTGGAATGGAGGCATTTGTAAGTTGGAGTTCAGTTACCTAAGGGTCTGTGTACAGCCTTTGCAGTGAGTAGGTGTGTGATGATAGAACTCAGAGTCTGCTGTGGTACATCTCAGAAGCTGTTGTTGTTTTGCAGACAGGGTGATAGGACATGCTGGGCTGTGTTCAGTCCAGCTTGGCTTGATGGTGATCAAAATCAGAGTTGTGACAGAACTGACTCTCATAATGACACAGGAAAACTAGTGGTAAGAGAACAAATTAATGTGTGATTCCAGCATCTGTGGTCACCTCCTGTGCTCCATCTAGCTGGAGAAGCTACTTTGGATGCCTGCTTGGTTCAAAACACATCATGATTTCTTATAAATCACTGGCAATAATGATGGAGGAGTCTTTTACATGTCATACCTTGTATACTATGTGCAAGTAATACATCTGAGGGGAGAGCTTTCAGAGTTGGTTGTTTTCTGATAAAGTGGTAATAAAACAAGGAGGATTTTCACTGCTTTACAAACATCAAAGATCTATAACTTTATTTACTATTTTTTTCTTTTATTTTTTTTTTAATGGTAGTTACAACTTACAGTTTAAAGTCCATACAAAGCATGCTTGTCATCTTGGACATCATTAGTGCTGGTAAGATTTCTTCCCTTCCTCCTTTTGCCAACACAAAACCTTCATTTATGGAAGCTACAATTCCCCTGGACTAAAAAGGTTAAAATAAATACCTTAAAAGATGGTATCTGTGAATGCTGCCAGCTCCATTGCCACTCCCTGTAGCATAAATGGTAACTCATTTTCTCCCTTCAGTTGCTGGTGAATCATTTATACCTTCAATATGAGAGGAGAGCTGCACAGTGCACTAAAAGTCAAGGAGAAACAGAATCTACTTAATTTTTTTAAACCAGACATAGATGTGTTCAGCAAAGCACTTAAATGAGTATAATAATAAGCATGGAGTTCACAGTTCCCTTGCTCTGTCTCTGCCATTTTGCATTTCTTGATCATCACCTTGTGATGATCAGCTGTGTTATTTGTAGGGGACTGACACTAAACCAGGTTGGCATTTTTGTTAGCACTGGGGGGGGAGTAAGTCTTGGAAATGTCTCCTGCAGACACTAGAGAGAGCAGTACATCTGAATTCACACGAGTTGAGGATTGCCAAAGGAGATTGGATTTGCTGGATGTCTTTCCTGGCTGGAAGAATCATGTTCTGAGTTCAGCAGAGCTGCTTCTCAGTAGAAAAGCTAAAACCAAACCTGAATATTCCCTGTTTGCTCTGAAGTAGAACAAAAGCCATGTGGCAGTTCTACAGAGGTGTAAACAGACATGTTTATCTGAAAGAAGCAGAAGTAATTTCTGCCTAGGAATTGAGTTTAAGAACCTTTAAGTCAGTAAATATACCATCCATTTTTACTGGGAGTCTTTTGTCATCTTGTAATGTTCTCTGAAGGGCCACTGATGGACATTACATCCAGATAAAACACCCAGATAAAAGGCTTTTAAGGTTATTAATGGAGTCTGTGAAATGTAAGTATTTATGTTTCTTTATTCCAGTAGCTGCAGAGAATCACATTCTTCATACCTGTGTGAATTCCTTGAAATCACTGACATCTGGGGGCTGGCAGTGACAGGAACAAAATGCTTAAGGGAGGCTTTGCCAGTGCTGTAGCACATGTATGGGGTTTGCCCCTCCTCTGGGGTGTGATGTCCTTTTTGCTGGGCTTCAGGAGGCAGAGAGACCAACTGCAATTCCCTGTCATGCTTGGTGCCACACAGTCTGGAGCAGGCACGGTGGAAGAAGGGAAGATAAATCATCCTTCAAGGGCAGCTACAATATAAAATCTATTAGTGGCAGCAGAACTAAGTAGTGTTCAAGCAACAAACTGTTGCTGATTTAGTTAAAAAATAAAATAAACTTGTGTGCTCTTGCAGTGACTTGCTGTATCTCTGCAGCTGCAGCTCAGGTCACTGCATGTGGGCCCAGGCCTTGGCAATGAGCGTCCCTGTGAGTGGCAGCAGAGGCCAGTCAGCTGGCACAGGGTCTGGGCTGCAGGGAACAGCAGCAGCACCAGGGCCACCCCTCCTGCTTTCCAGCTGCTAGGGGGAGATGAGTACAGGGAACTAGATTTTGTCTTTCACCTCTGCAAAGGCTGTTTGGCTGGTTTGCTGAAACTTGGATTTAAAACATCTGTTGTTATGACATCATGGAAAAAGGCTCCATGGTTTCTACATGAGAGGTTCAAGAGGACAAAGGCAGATCAAAGTCAGACAATAATGTGTTAGGAGATGTGTGGCTACAGCTGTTTCTCTGGAGATCTGTGGAAGGAATTTCATTGAGCTCAGGGCTGCATTTTCTGTCGAGAAGAACCATGAAGTTGTACAAATATGCCAGTTGTGCCATGATGTCACTACACCCAGAATGGGTCATGGTGCTGGTCGCCAAGCACGCTGAACCCTAAACAAACTCCTTGGCCACGTTTCCTTTGGCTTTTGAGCATCCTGGCTGCTGTAGCTGCATGTTCTGGAAGCAGTGATGAGAGGGAGCAGCAGGATGTGCAGCCTCCCCGTGCACAGGGGCTTGAGCAGAGCCTGTGGCTTGGGCAGCTCGGGTTCAGTGTCGCTCAGTCTGCAGCACGGTATTGGTGCCAGTGGAAAACCCTTTGAGCTTCCCAGCCAGAGCTTCTCTTTGTGTTTCTTTATGGAGTATTTTCCACAGGTCTGAATATTGGAATGGCTTTTGAAATTGGTATTTCCCATCTGGTGGATTGCTCTACTTCAGCTGTAAATTGCTAGCTTATCTGTAGGGCCTTAATTTAGAGCTGCTTTCACTGTAATGTTAACTTCTCAGTGGCCTGTGGGCTGTTGTGTCCTTCCTTTATATCAACATATATTGAGGGGGACACTGCCCCTGGATTTTACACATGCTAAGGTTGCTGTCATGGTATTTAGGCTGTAGGTGTCCTAGCCTTCAGATTTTTAACATGGTTTTTGATAAACATTAATTTCCTAACTGTATGTATGCTTATTATTATGTTGGGGCTGACTGTGCTTTCCATGTAGCTCCACCAATATACTGCAGCTCTCCTCTTTGGGTGCTCAAAATGGTTCTTTAGCTTCTTGTTCTAAGGAGGCTGTTGGATTTGTGGTAGTGACAAATTTTTGGTTACAGTAGGTTTTCCTACAACCACTAGGAGTTTTGATTCTTGTCTCTGCTTCTGTGTTCCCCCCGGGCTAGCTAATTTACCTCTGTTAATTGTAAGTCAGATGAAAGATGATTAATAAACTTTAATTTATTTTTTTAATGGAAAAGAATAAATCTAATAAATGTATAAGATTAGTTTTCCATTAAAGTGTCTGGTGAAATGCATGAACATTTAGAGGAGTAAATTGGATAAGGGTCTCCATTTTCAAGATAAGCAGGATTGTGATTGAATCTTCAAGGTCTGGACATTATTCAGGGCAGGGCATGGCTCCAGGCAAAGGTTGGACAAGAGTATTTCAAAAGACAAGTGAGCACCACACAGTGGCTGATGGAAACAGGTGGGAGCCAGGTCCCTCCACTCTTGTTTTATTACTAGTTTTGCTTTTAATTTCTAAGGGGAGGATGTGCTGGGCTTTGAGTCACAGGTAACTGTGCTCTCTAGATGTCCTACCCTCTTTCATCCTTCCTGAATAACTTGGAATCTCCGGGCAAATTTCAATCTGATTTCACTGAAGTTTGCAGAAACTGTCTTTGGAGGTTTTAACCTCTTGTTCCAAAGAGGGAAGTTTCACTTGGATTGGGGAGAGGGATGCAGGCCCTCTCCTCCCCTACTGCAGAGGCAGCAGGGTCCCAGAGGCACGGCTCCAGGTTCATCCACTGGCCCGGTAGCTGGGAGGCTCTGGTAGCAGTGGCTGGTGCCCAGCAGAGGTGGGAGCAGGGAGAAGGGTGCTGGGGTGGGTGTGTGGGAGCGTGGGGGATGAATTCCCCAGGGAACCAGGCATCATTGCTGCTCATGGAACAACCTGTTGTTTTTTCTACCTCTCCCTCGTGGTCCCCAGGCTGCCCAGCGAGGTAAGTGCGCATGGAGCGAGCACGCCCGTGAGCGCTGCGCTCAGCTGCTGACCCCCCTGTGCCTCCTCGAGAGCCCTTCTCTCCAGCCTCCCAACGTGCCACCTCAACAGCTCTTCTCCTTTGGCTCTGTCCCTCCAGTTCTCTCCTTTTGCTGCTCTGCGACTGTCCAGCTTTGCATATAGCTCTTTGTAAAGCCCTAACCACCTCCTCCTTGGGTTAGGATTTGTAGTTTTTGACTCTGTTGTGTTCTTATTCTGGAAATAATTGTATGATGCCTTTATGTGATGCCTTTATGTGAAAGCTGTGCTATACAATTTTAAAATGTTTGTTTATTTCACCCCCAAAATAACAATATTCTTCTCCCCTGGAATATTCATCATGGTGACAAGATTCTGGGAAACTGGGTTAACTGTTTGTGACAGGCATCACTTTCAGCCTGCACAGTGATGGAATGGTAACGTGGCTGTCTAGGGACTATCATCTCAGCCTTGGATGGCCCTCAAATTCCTGTGAAATGTGTGCAGTTAGTAACTCCCTGTGACACAGAAGCTTAGCTAAGCCATGGCATTGTGCATGACTTTTTAGGCACAGAATATTGTCATGGAAACCACTGGTCCACTACAAACATGAGCAGTAGAAGCCTGTGTGGTGTGACGTGTGTACACGGGCTCAAAGTGTGTCACCATCCCTTGGAGAGCGCAGAATGCAGCCAGTAACCATGCTACTGGTTTTGGTGCTGCTTTTAAGGTGAGAAGTTGGTGTTGATAATGGCAGAGACTCTGGAAGTGCTGAAAATTATAAGTAATGTTCAAATTGTTTCAATATTCAACAGTGATTCAGGAAAAAAATTAATAGGAACCTGTTGCGTTAAGATTGAATATTTATCCACTTTTCTGATGTGCATTTGAGATTTGCTACCGATGTAGAGCAGTATGAGGAGCCATTTGGGTTGAAAAAAAAAAAATCCCAAAAAAAACCCACCTGTTCCTTGTCTTAGAAACTTCTTGTTCAATCCAAGTCAAATATATCTAAAACAACAAAAAAAGGGACTTAGAAATTCACAATATAGTTGCAGCTCAGATTATTTACGAAGGTGAGGACGTGTGTTTGTGGGTAAGTTGAGCCCAAGTTTCATCTTTCCTGTCCTGAGACACATGCCTTGAACTTACCCTTCAAGTACCAACAACTTTTCTGCATCATGACATACCACAGTATTTTAGACCTGTGCCTTGTTGAGACCCATAGCACGGAGAGCATGCAGTAGGAGAGGGCAGTGAGGGAAGAGAGCTGAGCTATTGAATCGCTCGTGCTTTGTGTCTGCGGCTGTGTTTGAACCGTCTCTGTCCTTGCCAGGTCTGTACGTTGACCAAGGAGGACAACCGGAGAGTGGGGGTGATTCCCAGTGATGAGCAGCTCCATGTGTTACCTCTTTACAAAATTTCCCAGACAGATGAGTTTGGCACCCAGGAGGGACTGGAAGCCAAGATTAAAGCCGGAGCCATACAGGTGCTCAAAGCTTTTCCCCGAGAAGTACGGATGCTAGCTGAGCCTCTCAGAGCTACAAAGAAAAAGAAGCCAGACACGAGGAGGACCCCGAGTGAAAAGCAGCCCTTAATAGAGAAAAAATATTCAACACCACTAAAGCTGAAAACTGAAGCCCCGGAAACTGTTGGCAACGCTTTGCATTGTTTAGGTGAGTGGTGCTTTCTCAATTCTGCTGGTTTCTTCTGATACCATGATGCCTCTTACCTGCAGCAGGGGAAGGAGAAGGTCCTGAGATCTCAGTTTTATCAAATGCTTCTATATTCTGCATTTTAGGGGTTCATGAGCAAATAGTTGCAGTAGATATTTTCTCTTGGCACAGGAATAAAAACAGGTGATAGCTCAAAAATAAGTTTGTGGTGGTGTGTGAGCACCGGGGAAATATTTCCAAGTTCCCTTATTCTAACAAATAATGGCAGTAGGATCATCTTGGAATACTGTCATAGGAATGTTCAGCTGAATAACTGATATGAATATCTGTCATTTGAAAATCCAAGAACTCTGTTAGCAGCTTCCTGTGACAGACAGTGGCTTTTTCAGAGTCTCAACTGCTGATAATCCCCTGCCAGTGGCATGGATACTGCTGCAGAGCAAGAGATTCAGGATAACCAGGCAGCTTTCATCAGCTAAGGCAGTGCGGGGTGAAAGGGATGCCACGTTTGGTCTGCCACAAGGAGATTCCTGTGGCCACAGATGTGTCTTTGCAGCAGAGCCATGGCTTGGCTGAGGTGTACAGAGGCACTTTCCATCTGTGCTGTTATACCCAGGATCAGGCTTTGGACCGTGCTTCAGAGGACAGAACTGTTCCATGGACTTGAAGTAATGAAAAGGAGAAAAGAAGGAAGAGGTGGAGAAAGTTATGGACTTAAATTCTGCTACTAGAGGGGAAAATAACTAAAAGGAATTAGAGCAGAGTCTATCCACCTTCTAGGAAGAGACAGCAAAATGAGAGACATCCAGATATATGTAGTAGACTTAAGGGGAGAAAAACTAGCTAAACATGTTTAGAAGAACTTCTGCATTGGAGGAGGATAAAATTGAAAAAACTTGAACAACTCTCTCCGTGGTCCCTTCCAACCCCTGACACCCTGTGATCCTGTGAACTCCATTTGACACACTTGGGTAATTTGCACTCTTTTGAACTGCTTTGTCTCAGCAGAGGAGTCAGGGCAACCAGTAAACAGTAAACATTGCATATAGCAGATGGAATATGGACAAGAAAAGCTGTATTACTGATACCCCTAGGAAATTTGACAGACATTCCATTAGTGTACATACAGATTGAGGGGAGACAGCCCAGGCTTTGAAAAAAATGGGAAAGTATTCCTCAGGCTGAGGATGATGTCCAGCAATAACGAAAGCAATGATTAATAACTTCCATCCTGTTCAGGGTGGTCTGCACATCCTGGGAGCATTAGAGGGCTCTGATTTGGGAAAGAATCCTTCAGTTGTGTGATCTCAGTGGAAATCTGTTTAGAAACACTGACCAGGAGTTAAACTCCCCACCCGTGCATGGCACTGCACTCACAAAGTGGAGGGGCTTTGGTATCTGAAAATTATGGCACAATATCCAGAGTTTTTGCCATAAGCATTGGAAACAGTGAATTTTATTCCTTGAACATGCACAAATAATAAAGTGATTGTGTAAACAAGCCAACTTACATAATATGTTTGGAGTTCAAGTATTTTGATGAAGTAATTTAAAAGGGCTGTTGAAAAAAGTCAGTCCCAGAGTGGGTAGGAAATTATGATTGAGAAAGTTTTTCAGAAATGGAAAAATAAGAATGTGAATAGAAATACTTCATTTCTGTTATGAAAGTGCAGGGTTTATGATGGAAATTTTGATAGTGGAATCCTTCAAGATAGATGACCACAGCAAAGCACAAAGATCTGTAAATGAGGGCTTCAGAAAACTGCAGTCTTGTCTGTACAGGGCTTGTGCAGTTACAGGGGATGGGTCATCAACTGGCTCCATTCTGCCAGTGGCAGGTATCATTTTAGTCCAGATGAATGGAAAATTTTACTCTAGCTGTAAATACTAAGCTTAGTATTAAGTATTAAGCTTAGTATTAAGAATTAAGCTAAGTATGTTTCCATACTAAGCCTATACTTGCTAGGTATACAACACAACCTTGTCTGAAGCATTTCTGAGCTCCTTCTACCAGTACAGCTGAATTACTTTCTCTTACTCTGCTGCTTTGCCTGCAGAGCAAGGAGTTTCTGGCAAGAGATGCAGGATCTGCTGGAGCTCTGGCCATTTTGAGAGTGCTGGGGGTTGCTAGAACTTATTTTCAGAGCATGTAGGTGTCTCTTCAGAGGTGATGGAAAGTGCAGTTCTCAAATGCAGTGTTTCATGCGTTTTGGAGGAAGGCCTTGGGCTGAGGGGGTGTTCTTAATTAATTCAAATAAAGTGCTTGGAGTTGATGTGGTTTTCTTATGCACCTGCACAACTTGAGTATTTGCCTGCTAACTATTGTGTCCATAATTTATCCCACTTTGCCTTTTTTGTATTCTTATTAAAATAATGGGGTTTTTCTTAGTCCATCACCATTTATAAATTATTAGATGTAATTATTGGACTAGAAGAAAGAATGGTTCTTCTGTATTTGATGAAGCAATTAAACGTTCTGTGTATTTATGGAACGAAAGCAGCACTGACAGAGGACAGGCTTCTCTGAGACTGTGCAGGAGCTCTCTGTGGGGTGCCAGTTTGCCAGCAAAGCACATGTAAAGCAGTTTCAGGGCATGATGCAAAGCCCATCCAAGGGGATGGAATTCTTTCCCAATACTCCAGTGGACTCTGGATTTAACATCCATGACAAGAGAGGGTCATTTGAGGAGACTGTTCCACAAAAAAGCCCAACTGCAGGGGGCAATTGATTAGGGAGCTGACATAGATTGAACAAGCCTGTCTCCACAGAGACCTGAAATAATTAATGTGTGGCAATTAGCTGGAAGACAGCCAAATGGTGCAGATTCCTAAGGATGGAATATGTTGACAGATAGGTATTTTTTACTGTAAAGCCAATTTCTGCATAGTCACTTGCTAATGCAACAAACAGTGAGTTTTTGCTGCAATGGCCACGATCTATAAACAGACTTCTTCCTTTGATACTGTTGTGGGGCTAAAACAGCCAAGAATTAGGATTGTTTCACAGGCTTCATTTCAGCAAGACCAAATGTCATCAGTTCTCCCAATTCCCTAGTGCTTGCTGCCAGCCCAAGCAGTGCTGAAGGCCAGCAGCAGCCAGCTGCTGGGAAGTATGATGTAGAACTGGGGCAGAGTGGTTATTTCATTGGAGCTGTTGAGTTTATTCACTCCTTCCTGGTTTATATACTGCCAGTTTGCCTGGTGAAGGTTGACTCAGCAAGGTTATTAGCTGTGTACTTTGGTCACAGGGATATTCCTAACAAGCTAAAAATAACCATTTTGGGAAATCTGTAGTCATCGTGTATATCTTCCACATTAAAAAGCAAGAATTAAAATATAATTAAAGGTATATTTTATTAACTAAAGGAAGAAAACTACTTGAACTTTTGTGTGTATTTCTTTTAGGGAACAAAACAGATGCTTTAAAACCCGGGATAAAAATGGAGCCTTCCGATCACCTCTATGCCATGAAACATACTTCAAACACTAAGAATTGCTCTCTGTTAAAACAGTACACGGCTTCCTCCCCTTTCCAGGTGGATAGTTTACATCCTTACTCTTCTTTAGCACATAAGCCTGGCATAACAGCAGTGACCAGTATTCCACAAGATTTCCCAGTTCCCTACGGGTATTTTGAGTGCAGTAGTAAGCAACCTCACGTGACACCTTATGTTAATTGTAAGAACTTTGACGTGTCGGTCAAAGATTACCCTGGAATTCTGCTGAACGAGAAGGTGAACGGTGTGCCCCCGATTCTTCCAGAGGTCTCTGTGCCAGGCCCCCTAGCCCACAGAGACTCCCTGCCCGCGATACTTGAACAGCAGCCAGACAAGCAGAACTGTCAGCTTCCCTTGGACGACTCTCCCTCTTCCCAGGCCATCGGCTCCTGCGATCCGGCGGCACCGCCGAGCTCTCCGGCCCGGGACGCGCTCGGAAGCGACGCCGACTGCGCCCGCAGAGCCCAGCTGGAAAAGGGCAGCTCCCGCCGAGAGCAGGCAGGAGATTTGGACTGTGCTGATGGAAAGCAGCAGAGTGCACTGGGACAGCCGAGCGAGGCCGAGGAGAAAGCCGAGGAGCTGTGGTCAGACAGCGAGCACAACTTCCTGGATGACGACATCGGCGGAGTCGCCGTGGCCCCGTCTCACGGCTCCATCCTGATCGAGTGCGCCAGGCGGGAGCTCCACGCCACCACGCCCATTAAGAAACCCAACCGCAACCATCCCACCAGGATCTCCTTGGTGTTCTACCAACACAAAAACCTGAACGAGCCCAAACACGGCTTAGCCATGTGGGAAGCCAAGATGGCCGAGAGGGCGAAAGAAAAAGAAAAAGAAGCGGAAAGAATAGGGACGGAGAACTCCGACCTGAACTCCAGCAGCAGGAAAGCCAAGCAAACGAGTGAAAACAGAGATATTTTTTATGAAGACAATGAGTTCAACCAAATTCCATCCCGCAGAGCATTAACAGTAACCAAGGATAAGGTCATCACGGTGTCTTCTTACGCCCTCACACGCGTGGCAGGGCCCTACAACCACTGGGCATAGTTTGGCTGCCTTCTCTCGGTGCAGTGTTACAGTTTCTCTAAGGTGCTGTTAAAGAACAAGTCTCGTGTCGTTTACTCTTTGCTCATCTCAACCATTTTAAGGCTGAGGTAAAAAAAGGGGGGGGGATTTCTTCTTAAACTGTGACTTTAACATTTGGTGGTGCTCAAGCACATTTTAAGCAAAAAAAAAAAAAAGTGTATAGTTTTAATACATTCTAAAAAAGATTTTGTTTAGGTTATTAACCTTGATTGAATCATTCAGTTTATTACCTTTAGGAATTTATATTTTGGTGCTTTAAATCAAGTCTGTTTACTACAGAAATCATTTATAGGGATTTTAACAGGTTCACATTTTATGGTGTTAAATCAAGTTATACAGTAATAGCTCTACACAGCTCTTGGTGCTTAACCACATCAAACAGTTAAAAATAAATAAGCTGAATTATTACTTCATGGTGCCATTGCTTTAACAACTTCCAACCATTGCTATATAGTCCAAATTATAGATAAATCTTTTAGAAAACCAATGATTTTTTTTTTTTCTCTAGAGTTGTCATTATGTATGAAATGAAGTTGTTGGTAATGATGGCTGGAAGTTGTTTTTAAGCTGTAAATATATATTTTAAAAGCACTTTCTATTTTTAAAATTAACTTGAAATAGTATAGTATAAGGATCATATTGTCTAAGGTTTGTGCATACTCTACAGAAGAAATCATTTTATTCTTGCTGTGTAGAGTTCCATATTGCTACAGCTGCAGTATGTATGCTAACAGCATATGTGATTGTTTTTAGACTTGCCCTTTTTCATCAAAGGTTTTATGTTGCATATAAACAACAGCTATAAAATACAGAAGCATTTTCTTCTTTTCAAGAGGGTGTACAAACAGTGGAATAGGAGATGTGTCAATACGTGTGTTGCTATTGGGAGTTCTGAATATTGGGGTTTTTAAAGGCAGCATTTGTTACGATTTCTTTGAGCAATAAGTGCATAAGTCTCATTCCTTTGGAGCATTATAAGTTAACATGACAACCAAATGTTCCTAATGCCTCAGGGGTAGGATTGTTTTGGGATTTAAAAATACACCCCCAGAGTTGCCTTATTCTATTCTGGAAAAAAAAAAAAAAATCCAACACAGTTTTGGGAAAAAACAGAGGAAGTGTTGGAAAAGGATAAAATTTCTAATATTTAAAGCAAAATTTTCATTAAGAATCACCAATCTGTAATATTCACCAGCTTTCTAAGTTCAGTTTTTTTTACAAGAATGTTTTGTAAATTTTCCAAGTGTTTTCTCCATTTCATGTAGGAAGGGTTGTATTCTTCCCTCCACACATAGGAAATGTACCTTCTCCATTTCTGCTGAAAAAGTGACATATCCTGACATGAGCATCTGCTAAACCAGAGGAAAACCAGACACTCCATTGCTTTTAAATACTGTAGCATCCCACTCTTCTTTCTGATTCTCCTCTCCTGTGTATTTCCTTTTTCAAAACTTATTTATTTGAACTAATTACCAAATGCCAGCGTTAGCTAAGGACCGACCTCATCCCTCCACTTCTCCTGTGAGCAGAGCTGTGCACAGCAGCCTGGCCAGAGCCAGAGGGCTGCTCAGGACAGGGCTCCTGTCGTGGCCAAGAGCCCCAGGGATGAAGCTCTACCTCCAGTTCTGCCCCGGAGCCCTTCCCAGCTGGGTAACCCGTGGGTAGCAGGAGGGTAGTTTCCCAGTGTGGAAACAGACTAATACTTGAGAATGTTCTGATGTGGTGGTGCTGTAACAGAGGAGTAGGAACTATCTAGATCTGCTTTATTTAAAACCTAGACAAGGTGCTTTTTCCTCTGCAAGTGGAACTGTAAGTGCTCTAGTTAGAGTTTTGGTCCAAAAAGTGCCCAGATGGTGTTTTTGACACATGGTGCCAGTGAGGACCTTGGTGCTCCAGATGTGGCTGTAGGTCAGTGTGACTGTTGTGCATCAGTGTGTGTTCTGCACACGTGCAGTGTGTGCAGGAGCAAGGTCTGAAGTAGCAATCACTATGGAACGACCTTGGGTTCAATTCTACAGATTTCTGTCAAAATTCACAAAGAAGCTGATGGCAGAGGGTGGCCCAGTTGAGCCCATTCTTTGTATCTTACCTATTTTAAGTAAATTTGTAAAAACCGGGTATGCTGCAAATTTTAGTTCAAAGCTTAGAGTAGCTCAAATAGAGGATATGAAGGGATTGTAAATAGTAATAAAACAAAAACATGATGCCATTGTTTTGTACCAGCAGTTTTATGCTTCTTGACTATGTAATATACAGTATACATCAAACATTATGGTATTTTGTGTGCCTTAGATTTCCATTTAAAACTTGTCTATTTTTGGTGAGCTGAAGATGAGTAAGGATTCCAGCTGTCCCTACAGTGAGTGGTACTCTATGTTCTCTAGCTGTTCCATTCTTGGATTTACTGTCTGAAACCCTTGTCCCACACCATGATCAGTCCTTTACAGGAAGGATTATTTTTTTCCCTGAGTGTGCCGACAGCTCTAGTTTGTACAAAAGCTAATTAAGAAAAAAAAAGGTTTAAAGAAAAGCCCCAACAAAGCACATTTCTCTCTGGTGCTCCCACGTGAATTGCAATTTTTCTATACAGAAGTAGTAAACTTCAGAGCTTTTTTACCTTTCAAAATGCTCAGATCATTCAAGTGGATAATTTTTACTGGAATTTTCCCCTATAAATGCTTGCCTTGAACTTAGGCATGATTGGAAACTCCAAGGTGAGCATGTTCCATTGAGAAACCAGCAGCTTCCCTCATTGTGAGAGACTGAAGGCTGGATCTGCAAGGATCCCTCCAGACATAGCCCCAGCAAGTCAGGCCAGGTCTGCCTCTGAAGAGATGGCAATCTCAACAAAGTGTCTTCACATGGTAGTTATTAACAGCTATTCACTGATGGGTGCTAGAACTCACATTTTACTACTTCAGTATTTCTGTGAGAATCAGATCTTCTATACAATAAATGCTATTTGTGGTGCTCTTCCTTTGACTGGCTTATCCCATGGCTCCTTTCCAGCCTGTCCCTAAGAGGCAGGTGAGCAGGGCTCTTCTGCTGCAAGATGTGGCAGGTTGGAGTTTGAGAAGCTGGTGTTTGCAGTTGCTGCACTGCAGCATAGGAACTGCAGCTGTTTACTCCTGACAACTGTATGCTATTTATTGTAACATTGCAGAGGTATTTATCAGGCTTGGACACAAATGATCTTGTTTTGAGTAAGGTTATTGTTATAGAACAGTATTTGTCTCTTAGAATTTGCAGATCTGTGGGTCTGTTACTTGCCTTTGAAGCCCACACAACCACTTGTAATTAGCAATTTCCCCTGAAAGAACATATCAGTTGCATTCAGATGGATTTTTTTAATACTTGCTAAGCTAATTTAAGAGTAACTGCTGTTAAAAGGCCTTCTCTTCCCAATGACAGCTCTTCTCTATACTCACAGCAGCAAATAACTGTAGTATCTGAAGCAACATTTTGTAAAGTGGGGGTAAATGATGATTTTTCTAATACTGAAGGTTATTTGTAGCATACAACTGTTTAGGTCTTTCTTAAAGAGGTTTTTAATGTCATTGCAGTACTGTGCTAAAGGGGGTGGGTTAAACTGGGTCGTGTTTAGGTGCTGCAGCCCCCCTGCAGCTCTCTGTCTGCACAGGGATAGCTCTGGGCAGAGCCAGGCCCTGCAGCTGCTGGGCTTTGCAAGGACAGGGGGAGAGAGATTGGAGTAGATGTGCTGCTTTCAACAGAGGTGGTAGTGTCTGTAGCATGAGATGGCATTTCAGGGCTGTAGAGACATCACCTTTTCACCTCATGTTCCAGGCCCCTTCCAGGCCTCCACACCCAGCAGCCTCTCTGGGATTTTTCTATCTGGTAGTTGTTCAATGAGAGATGAGCATGGAAACATTCCAACCCATGTGGATTTATATTGGAAATACAAGGTCAATCTTGCCCTTTCACTTCCATTACATTTCTCTCATGTGAAATTAGCTCCTTTTATCCATCACTCACTAGTTTTCTAATCCGTTTATATATTTTTTTTCTCCTTTTTCACAGTAATCCTGTCATTTCTAGTTTAACAGGAGGAAGTATCTGTGCCCTCAGACATACTGAGCATGTCCACTTGCATATTTTCTATACATTAACAGCATTTACATTCAGGCAGTGTTGAACAAGCTCTCTTTCAGGTTTATTGTGGTTTCTAAAATTCAGATTAGGGTCTTTGTGATGTATCTTCTAAAAAAATTGTGGTTTATTTATTGTGTGCAGTCTGCTCAGCTGTGACCCATGATGCTGTCTGTGATCTGATCCTAAATAACACACCCTTAGGGAGGAGAACAGTCCAATTGCACTTGGAAAGCCTGTCTGTCTTAATTTCATTATCAGGCATTGATCTGACTTTCAGGAGTGAATGTAGAGGGAGTATCTCTGTAAAATTACTGCAGAGAAGTTGCCCTGGCTGATTGTGACACCACCGTGGGGCACTGCAGTGTCCTGTGCAGCACTGCTGCTAACCAGCAAGGAGGGGTCCTGGTGTCACACAGCTCTGGGTCTGTGTGCACATGCATCTTCCCACAGTTCCTCTGGGAACAGTCCTCTCTCCTTTGCTCTCTGCCTGTACAGACTGGTGGAGAACAGGTGAAGCTGTGATCACCTTGTGCAACAGGCCTCTCTGTACATGTGTTGTCCTTGAAAGGGTTATATATAGGTGCTGGGTTTGGTGCACTAATTTTTAAATTCATGAGCTTTTTAGTAGTGTGTGACACATTTATGGTCTCCTTGAAACAGTGGTCAGAGCCAAAGGGCCTCAGGCTGTGGCTGCTTAGTGGAACAGAACAGAAACTGGCTTTGGTGTCTTCTCACCTGAAGTTCAGTCAGTTTTCACAAGTTGTCTCCAGGCTGCTGAAAGATTTTGCTGCAAAATTATCACTACATAAAAGAAAGAGTTTATACTTGAGGCTTTTTTAAAGACCAAGGATTTTTAATGGTATCATCTAATCAGGCACCAGTACACATACAGATCACTTCTAAAGAGTGGCTGAAAATAGATTTCATGTTTATTACTTCCCTATCACAACATTTTGGTTAATAACTTTTAGTACTATCACACACTTGACTATATTAGAGAGGGTTAATTCTGTGTAAGGCTGTGCTGTTTCCCTGAAGAACACTTAATTTTTTTAAATAAAATTTTTTTTTTTTGGGTCCCTTCCAGCCCTGGACATTCTAGGATTCTATGAATTCAGTATCTGTCACAATCAGAGTTGGTTTTGTTGTTTCTTTTTTGCTTTAAAACAAAATGATCTTTTTTTTTCAGTTAATTTTCATATTCTTGCTGTAATTGTTACAGTCTGTTTTTATATCTGTGAGCAGCCAAAAAAGAAACTTGGCAAGATTAGCAAACTGCTCACCCCCTGAGGAGGGAAATCCATCCCTTCTTGGAGGAGAAGGTTTTTGCTTCTGTTGCCAGCATCTCTGTGGAATGCCTGCCCTCCTTTGGTGTTGCTCCCCCAGCTCTGCTCTCCTCTTGGCATAAGACACATGCTGCAGGCCCTGCACAATGACAAGGCCAGAAATGTTTCTTTACATCTTCTGGTTAGATCAGTCCTAGTCCTTGTGACAAATCCAAGTATTGCACAAGTGAAATGCCTTAAGTAATGAACTGTATGGAAAAAATAGTTCTTCTGTAGCAGCAAGTGGAATTGATTGAGCTTGAGCAGAAAATAATTCAGTAGCTACTGCCTTTAATAAAAGGCTATAGGGATGTTGTCAGCACTGTTTTCCTCTTTCCCAGACATAAAGAATTCAGGATTCTTTTTTTTTAATCCAGTTCCCCAGTTCAGCATCCCAGCATTGTAGTGTTGAAACCCCATACTTGTAACTGTGGTTTGAGAAGGTGGATTATTCTCAAGGCCATATCCTTCATTCTTCCCACAACAGTATCTTTTTCTCTTTTCTTATACTGGACCATTATATATATCTATACTTTTTCCACACAGAATTCCATTACCACTCCAGAACCTTTGAACAGCATACCTGCAAAGAATGCAGAACTGTGGTGCTAAACTACCTGAAGGTGACTTGCTCTCTTGGTGTGACTAATGGTGCTCTTCTCAACACTTTGCACATCTCACCAGTTTTCCTCAGTCAGAGGTAGACCTCAAAAAGTACAGTTAATCTACAGTTAGCAGTTACAGGAGATGAACTGTATTCCAAAGAAGTGCTGTTGCAGTGAGGCAAAGGAACTGCTAGTTTGGTGCTCAGTATTGCAGCTCTTGCCACAGGACATTTTAATGCTGTTGTGCAGTTTTGTGACCTGGTCAATATTTTACATGTGTATCTGTACTTTCATTAGAATACTGTAATAGAGAAGGGTCTAGGGTTTGGGAGCTGGCTTACTCTAAGAATGGAGGCCCTGGTTCTCATTTATTCTACTGGTGTTTGCATGCCATGGAAAGGATACTGTGGGCCTTAAATGGATATGGGTTTGGTTTACATCCTTCAGAGTACCCCATTCCACTGAAACAGATAGAAAAGCTCAGCAGTGTGAATCCAGACCATTAGCAAATGAGTGATGTGTGCAATGATCTGAAATCCATGTCATGATCTCCCTGCTGTGTGCACAGGGGCTGCTGACAACAATGACTCTTCTTAGTTTACAAATACAGCTAGAAAACAAACTGGCTTTTTTTTTTTAACCATCTTTTAAACTATTCACTGATCCTGGCTCTCCTTTTCCCAACATTGTCTACAAAGAGAATGTGGTTGAAGATTTTAACCTTGAGGTAGTGGCCAAGCCAGAAATCTCCCAGAACTGTTGTGTTGTCACACTGCAGTGACTTTTGGGACATAAAGCTAAAATCCAACATTTTCTGACTGTGGTGATCCTCAAGATGAAGCTACTGGTGGTGCCATGAGTGACTGAGTCAGGCAGAGCTTCCCTTGCTGCCAGGGGAGGCTTTCTGTAAGCCTCAAGCCCCACTGCACCACAGTTAGCAAACAAAACCCCAATGCAGGCATCTCCTCAAAAAAAGTTCAAGAGAAAGGAAATACATTTTCATCCTTCAACTTCTAAACCACAGTGATGCTGTGGAGCTTAACAAGCACAGTGTACTAACTGTGAATGTCCCTCTAATCCATTTAACTCAAAAGGCAGCATCTGGACTTTGTGCATCTCTCATCCTCATCAGGAAAAAACAACTGTAGGCAAGAAAAGCAAATGTAATATCCCAAGACCACTAAAAGAAAGAGAGTTCAGTGCTGACATCCAGGCATTTCAGTCCTCAACAGTAAGTTATTCTATGAGTATTTGTTCAGTTTGGAAGAGACTCCTCTTCACAAGGTGACCCCATTGCCCTAGGTGATAACTGGTCAGCCTTGTTGCCACCAGAACTAAGGTTAATATGGAATATTTCTCTCCTGAAATGCTGGAGCTGAGGGAATTCTTTCCTGCTTTGCAAAATTAAATGACTAACAGTATGCTGAAGCAAAACAAAACAGGTCAGCCTTTTCTTTCTTCCCTTCTCTTTCTTCCTTTCTCCCTTCCTTTTTCTTTCTTTGGGATGCATTTGATATTTATTTTTCAACTTGGAATTTGAGGTTTTGGACTATTTCCAGTAACAAACCTGCTGTACTTAGATCTGGAACATAACACTCACTTTTTTAAAACAAAAGATGATGTACAGGGAGAAAAAAATCAGAAAGAAAAAGCACTTCATTATGTCACAGCATTTACAGGAGAAAGTATAAAAATTACTACTTAAAAAAATAAAATCAAATCAATTTGGGGCCTGATTCTTTCCTGGTCTAACTGAGCAGAGCTTCCTGAGGCTGGTGGAGCTGTGCAGAGTTACACTAGCTGAGAAACTGAACCTGAAAATCTTTGCAGACAAGGGAACCCTTACCAGCAGTACTTGAAGACTTGTGAGTTGTGACTGCATGTTACTTGAAAGATCTAATTAAGCTATGTTTTTTGGTGCAAGCAGTTGTTGTACATGATTTCATGTTTATGTAGCAAGATGCATTGAAATGTTGATACTAGTATTGAAACATGTAAAAATTGTTGTTGTGGAAATTGTCTGTTCTGTTCTATTTTTCTTGTGTGTCTCATCTGTTTAGAACGTAAACTCTTTTTTTTTTTTATTGTCCTAACTGAATAAGGCTAAATGAATACTGTAATTGAAAATATATTTTAAATCTTGTCATGAGTTTTTAAAAAGACTATTACAAATTGTATCATTCCTGATCACACAGAACTTTGTGGGTGGTTTTAAATAAATTTTATACTTCTATTTTGCACTTAGTCGTCTAATTTTTCTTTCCTGCATTTTTTTTCTATGCATTTAACCTTGTCAAATGCTTTGGGAAATAAAAAAAGAGTAATTTTCCCAATACAAACCAAAACCAGTCATGCTGAAGTAGCTACAGACTACAGTTCAGGCCAGGGGAGCCTGTAGCATACACCTTACAGGTTAATACAGTGCTGCATAGATGATACTTTAAAACCATGACATGGCTTGGCATTTTAGACAAGGAATTAAAAAAATAATGGTTCTAAAGCTAGAAGTAGTTTAGTCTCACAGCATATCCAAAGGTGCTGAGAACTTAAACATGTTCTGACAATAACAAGAGTCACTCCAAGAAAAATAGTAATCTCTATATATTTATTATTTACCCTATAGTCAGTAAAACAAAAGTCAGTAAAATATCCTCTTAAGAGATAAGTAAAAACATAATTGCTAATATAAGTATTTTTATTTATGAGCCATTTTCCCTGCAGAAACTTTGCCCCTATCATCCACAACTATTGTGACTTGTAGAAATATGATTTAATTCCTGTAGGGCTACAGTGGGTTGACCCAAATCAGCAGGGTTTCTGCCCTGGAATGGCATGGGCATAGATCAGATCCCTCCCATCAGTCTGTCTGTGCTTCATCCAGGACTGACATGCCCTAGGAAGAGCTGTACAGCAGGAGAAGCAGCCAGAACATTCTGATTTAAAAGGACAAAGCAGTTTGTAAACACATTGCAGTGTCTCTTTTTCTGCCAGAGCAAGGTAATGGGAATAATTTACTGTGGCTTTTAATTCCCATCCAAAGCAATCAGTCCAGGGTTTATTTGCTTCAAATCAGAGGGTGTGTTTGTCTTTTTCTGAAGACACAACAGTCCTCATCATTAGTCTGCTTGACTGTGTGACATCTTAGTGTCTTAGTGTTAAGAGCTCCTGTTATTTAGCCCTGGAGAAAAGCAGGAGTTCAACTCTGAATGTTGGTTTTTGCTGCTGCTTCTCTAGGAAGTGCAGTAGCAAAAGCTGCTGATAGAATAATCTGCCAGGTCACTGGAATCTCACAGAGGGCAGAAAGATGCTGCTATGGCTCAGGCATCCAGAATTCTCATCCTTACCAATGAATGATCATGAAGTGATATGCCCATGCAGGCATCTGCAGGAGCCCTCTGCCTTCCTATGCAATTTGCTGCTCTTTTGGAGGATAATCATTACTGGCTTTTTATAGCAACATCTCCCAGCTTGCCCCAGGGCTGCTCTAAACCATGCTAACAAAGCTTTCAGCAGAGCTCTGCGTGCCAGCCTTTGGTGATACAGGTGTCCTAGGCCTGTGGCTGGAATGGCACTGAAAGACTTGGGAGCAGACCCGAGAAGAAGGAGAGACACTGATGAAAAGCAGCATTTTCCAGCTGCCTCAGGCACTGGCAGCCAGCTGCATGCTGCATCCCCAGCATTCCCAGTGCTGAGCACCTTCCCAGCTTCTCCACACACCATGGAGCACATTGCATACGGGGATTCTAAACACATCATAGCTTGTGGGAACAAAACCAAACCAAATTTGCCTGCTCTGAAGGGTTGCCAAACATGAGTTATCCTGAAGAACTCAACATCTGGAGGTGGCTTCAGTGCTTTCTCATAGCTTGGATTTTTTCTGTAAGTTCTATAGGTAATAGAATATTGATGTAGTACAGGTGGTTGCTTTTAAATTCTTAAGCTGTCACAGCCTTAAATTTCAGTGCCTGTTAAAATGGTACTAATTGTTACTAATAGTTGAAACTGCAAGATAAACTTTTGTGCTAGTGCTGCAGTTAAATTTTTCTGCAGTACTCTTAGTATGTGATACAGATCATAGAACAGGAGGGCTTGACACATTGAATAATGCTAATGCTGATTAGGTTTTTTAAAATATTGTTATATAACATTAATTTACATCTTCAAAAAGGATATCAAAATGTTGGACTTCTAAGCATTATCTACATCAGAAAGAGCATCATACTCAAATGTAATTTAAACACAAGCAAGATGGTGCTTCAATTAGTAGTTTTTTGGGTCAAGAAATGGCCTAGATAGTCTAAAATGAAATAATTAGCAGCAATACCCATCTGTGTCTTTCATCTAAGGCACACTGGAAAAATATTTATAATGTGGAAATTTAAACCCAGCTATTTCAATAACCATTGGCTGGATACTCTTTTACTTTTATGATGAACACCACTTACACAAATTGTTAGCAACTGGATGCTTGAAAATGTCAGTGTCTTTTTACACAAGGCCAAATATTACTTAAAATCCCTGCAGTGCAACATGTTCATCTCCATACATCGTAACTTGACTGGCTAAGACTTCTCCACTCTTTGATCCTGAAGTAGTTCACAATTGCTGCTGGAGGCATCATGACTTAACCTTATTTTTGAGCTGAGAACAGTAAAATGGTTTTCTCTTGTGGCTTAACAGGTTGGCAGTTCAGTTTCTTGTGACCACTCTGTTTTCCATGGAGCCTTCTGTGTTTGTATGGTGATGACTTTGCCTTCACTTGAGGAATGCCTTCAGGGAAATGAAGCACTACTCATGTGCATCATCAAGCAAACACCAACACACTTTCACAACAGAAAGCCTTGTAAGGATTCATCTGTGTTACAGCTGTGACCAACTGGAAGGGTGAGATTTGTTGGGCAGATGCAAAGGATCTTGTTCTGAGAGAGCACCAGGCTGTAAGTGGCTCAGGTGTGCCACTGCTTAACCACCCTCCTTAGGCTTCAGCTCTTCTGAGAGCTGACCAGCTATGCAATGGGGAAAAAGAAAGTGCTAGAGGCTCTGGATCACCTCGAAGACTACAGGTAAGTACTGCTCTTATATGGAATTTTTATGGCATCTGAGCCATAGCATTTCAACCTTCTCCTTTGCTCTCTCACACTGCAAGGGGTTTTACTTGGGGCTGTTATTGCCCACAGAAGTTCTCAAGATGTTCTTTGCTCTTCCTGTGAGTCCCACCCTGTGTGGTTCCTACCAAATTAAAGCTCTGGATCTCCCCATAATTCCCCTGGGAGCCTGTGCTCTCCTGTGGGAAGAGGCCACAAATGCAGGCAACAGTGGGAGGGAAACAGGTTATCACCTCTCAGTCTCCTGCTTTTTGGGCCAGGATGATACAGATGATCAGGATTTTTCTCTCTCCTATACAAGTGCATTAACTGTGTCTTTCATATAGCTTTGGTTACCCAGAGACCAGCAATTCAATCCCACCTGATACCCCTAGAAAAACAGGGCTTGTCTGAAGGCACTGAGGGCTTCCTGAAGAGCCCCCACACAGGTCAGCTTGGTTAGAAGGAGAGCATCTTAAAACCTGGGCCCTTATGCAGGGCAGCTATTCCTGTGCTCCCTGCTCAAGGGGACTCTCCATGAATCATGGGGAATGAGCCAAACATTGCAGCTCTCCCTGGGCAGGAAGCCTTGCATTAAACTAACGTCCACAAGAGAATCTTCTCCTTCAACCAACTCCCCCAAGAACTGCAAGACTCAAGTAAGTACTTCTGACTAAAGTCAAATGTTAAATGGTTAAGCAAAACCAGAAGTCATAGAATTTGAAGCCAAATCAGTCTGATTTTAGTTCAGAAATTGTTTGCACTGAAAAGATATGGTTACATTTTTCAAAATGAGATTTCCTTTTTTTGTAAGGAATGTTTCTCTGAAAGGTCCCACGAGCTATGATCATCTGAAACTATTTTACAAAGGCTTTCCTTCTAATACATATTTTCAATCATAAGAATGTGGGGGTTGGTTTGGTTTTAAGTTTGAAGTGTCAGATGGGAATATGCAGAAGGAAAAAATAAATAAATGTGGCTTGTACTTGATTAGGAAAAGCTGCTAGTTGTGACTATAAAATTACTGTGCCCAAGCATCAGTTCACCTAATGAAAGCCAAGCCTTCATGGGATTGGCAGAGAATGGCTGTAAACAAGCTAGACCCTGCAGGCCTCTGTGCAGGGCAGGGCTGTTGAGAGGTGAAATAGCAATGTTCTGAGCAGTGCCCTCACTAGTGCTGAGTTGCCTCGTTAACAGGGCACCAAGATGGTGTTTAGGTTACATTTCATCTTGGCACCACTGACAATCTGTTCACTCCTCTGTTTACCTCACAATATCCTCTAAGTTATTAGCAGAAACTCATTAAGGTTTTCCTTTTCTTATTTGTACAGAAATAAGGCTCTTTCCTGAATTTAGTCTGTGCTTCAAAATTTGTAGCTGAAGATTTTCATGCATCACTTCAGCTTTTGTGCTTTGGGTTGGTTTGGTTGGTTGGTTGGGAGGCTTTTGATGTTGGGGTTTTTTTTTTAATATAACCACAGAGGCTTCATGCTGTAACTGCAGCCAAGAAATTACAGTTTAGGTAGCAGCAATGCCACGTGTAATAATGTGCATCTCTTCTGTCCTGCCCCAACCACTGCCTGCACTAAAGCAGGTCTGTCAGAAAAGGCTTTGTTGCTTCTGCCTGAAGAGCCCTCTCCTGTCCAGCTGTCTCTGCTGGCAGCCCTGGCCTCTTAACACACTCATTTTTCTGCCCAATTTTAAATAATTGTCTAAAAATCCTACTGCTTCTCTAAATAGTTTGGTGGTGTTTATAAATCAGCTTTGGACATGACTATATCAGGACAGGCCTCCATCAGCCAGGCAGATGCTTCAGTTCTCTGTCAGCACTAAGCCAGCCCTGCTACACACCCCTTGTACTGAACAGTGTCACACACAGTGCAGCTGAAAAGTTTGTTCCACCTTTTAAATCGGTGTGTAAACCTCTAAAGACCTTTACAGCTTATCTGAGTGCTAATTCATGGTACTTCTGATGGAGTTCACTGGGGGTGATCAGGGAAAGCATGTCTCAGTGCCCAGCACTGCCATCTGTCAGCACCAGGAGCAGTGCCAGGTAGTCAGCTAACACTGAATTATGGCCACCAGCCTGGATGAGGAGGGGCTTTTCCATGCCAGGGAAAGAGATTCATTCAATTTACCTCTACATCCAGTGTGAATAAGCATTATGCCACTTACTGAGATCACAGTGGGATCAATGCTCTATTTAATCTGGATAAACTACAGCAAAAAGAGTAAACCTTTATTACTAACTCAGAGATGTGAGGCATGAAAATCAGAGGTAGGAAAAGGAGCTGTATCAAGACCAATCACCTAATAATCTTGCTGGGTCAGACCTCTGTGTGTAACACCACTGTAAGATACCCCAGGATTCAGCCCTCTAGCACACAGGGTCAAACCTGGCTCATGTCAAATGTGTGTCCTTAATTTATTTAAGTGTAAGGAAGTAGTTACATGTTGGTGAGACTGGATGCACTTGTATGGCAGACTAGGGCTGAGGCAGAAATGCAGTGTTTGGGGCAGGCACAGCTGGACTGCCTGTTCTCTGTACTGTAATTTCCAACCCAGTCAATGTTCTGATTTACTGAACAAGTTATTTACAGATTTGAGAGTCCTTACATAACAATTCTAGAAACAAGACCTTTATCAGACTGTTATCTCCACCTACTTTTGCAACATAAAATGTTAACAACTTTCACCAAGAGGTAAGAATTTCTTCATTGAGAGCTCCCTGACAGCACAATCACAGTAATTTTACTGCACATAACTCCCTTAGGCAGCAAACTGTAGCAGTTAAATATATTGTATGGGATGTTCACAGATTCCAGAACACCCCAGGCTGGAAGGGGCCTCAGAAGACCATCTAGTTCAATCTTTTGTGGAAAAGGGACCCTAGATGAGATTCTCTAGTACACCCCCTGTCCAGCTGAGTCTGGAAAACCTCCAGTAATGGGGACTCCACCACATCTCTGGGGAGATTCTTCCAGTGACTGATTGTTCTCACTGTAAAAAATGTCTTTCTTGTATGAATTTCAAAGTGCTTTTGGTGTGTATTAACTTCAAAATAATTAAAATGTGCTTTATTCATGCTAGGGCATTTATACTAATTCAAACTGTCACAAGCCTATTCTCAACCCATTTAATTTTTTCCCAATATAGTAGATCATAAAAAGAAATAAATCTTATTTGCAGTCTCATAATCCTGATCAGATTGATTTAACTCAATGATGTCACTCCTATGTTTTTGAAGGGTTTGGCCAGTTCAGAAACACTTCTGCCAAACACTTCATAGAGCAGCATCTAATAAGCTTGTAATACTGTGTCATGTGTTTGAGGAGGTGTAAAGCCTCAGCACGTGTGACTGTAGTCATAAAGAGTACAACAGAATATGTTTTCTGGGAGAAGAAACCCATGATAATTTGCTCTGAAGATTGTATGACTCCTACAACTTCATTGTCAAAACAGCCATTAACTGAACTGTTGATACCATCAGGTGTTCCTGGATATTTAGAAAGGTAAAAATGTGTTTGAATCTGAGTGATCTTTACTGACCTTCTGAAGAGAACACATAAATAAACCCATTACCAGTTATAAAGAGCAGGCTCCAGTTATAACATGTATAGATCTGCAAGTAAATTCAGGAATTAAGCAGGATGCATAGAAACCTATTTGCAATAATATGAACCAAAACAAACAAAACCCACAAAATCTTTCATTATCAAAGTTACATCATCAGAAATGAGTGAAGGAGAAAATCTATCTCAAATTTATTTATTTCTAGGATTCTCTGGGCATATAAAGCATATGCTTTATGTTTTTTTTCCTTCTAATTTGTACTTTTTTCTCAACTTACCCAATTATTTTCAGGGATCTTGTAGAATGTTGTATCTTTCAGACTTGTGCTCCTCCACCAGTTTTGGCTTAAATTGTCCAATGTATTCAAAAGACACTTAGGATGTCTGGAGTCATGTTAAGAAAGAAGCCTAGAAGTGCTCACATTTTCTCACTGCAGTTTCCATTACAGCTGCTCTTCCTCACAACAGGAGGGTTATCTTGAAACGAGGATAGAGACCTAAAAAATTCAAAAGGAGTCATTAGTATGCTATAAATGGCAGTGGCAAAAATTGCCAGCTAATGGTACGTGGAAAGGAGAAAGTACATGAAGTAATGTTCCTCCTGAGGTTCAGAAAATCAGGCTTGTGGTTTTCCATGAGCTTCTAAGGCTTTCTTTGAGAGCATCACTCATGGGTGTCACCACATGATGTCATGCTCAGCATATAAAGGTGGGGGGAGGAGGAGGAAGGGGGGCCATTCAGGGTGATGACATTTGTCTTCCCCAGTAACTGTGACACATCAGGGAGCTCTGCTGTCCTAGAGATGGCTGAACACCTCACCACACGATGGGAAGTGCTAAATTAATCCCTTGGTTTGCTTTACTTGTGTGCACAGCTTTTGCTTTACCTATTAAATTGTCTTTCAGCCCACAAATTTTTCTCAACTTTCCACTTCTCTCCCCATTCCTGATGCAAGGGGGAGGGAGCAAATGGCTGTGTGGGGCTTAGCTGCCTGCTGGAGTTAAACTACAATAAGGACCTGGGCCAAAAGACTGAAGAACAGAGCTACTTCATAAAACTCTTGACAGTTGCTGGCAATTATGTTCTCATTTAGTGCAATTCTGCCACCACCCTTTCCATGTCTAGTGTAGGAGAGAGCCCTGCTACCTTTGTAGCCTCTAAAGGCTTCAGAGTACAGACTCTGCCTCAGGCAGCAGAAGGTGTTGGAGGGATTGATGGCAGTAAGACAAGGCTAAGGTCTAATGTGTGTAGACTTAAAAATTAGGAACTATTCTTATCAGTACATAGCATCTGAACCCTCATGTAATTTGCTATGTGCTTCAAATGGCTACAGCAGATCTGTCTTTGTACTATTGAGTACCAAATGGTGACAGAAATTGACATTCACCTGGTGGCCTCCTGCTTCTTCCTCCAGTTGCCCTCCCACCACACAAGCCAGGCATGAGTGGCTCATGTTGCTGCCTCTCAAGATTTTATTCCTTTGCTAACTTTAATGATGAAGAATAAACCATTTCACAGTCCCATTTTCTTTTTCAAAGTGTGTCTTGTTGACTATACTCTCAACTGCTACATAATATCCCATGCATATATTTCACCTCAAAAGGATGCAAGGCCCTTTATAAGATCATCAAAAGAGGAAAGATAAATTACTGCTGCCCATAACTACTGACCTACTGTCATGATTCCTGGCTGCAATTTCTTTTTCAAAGCATCTTAACTGCTTTGATGGGTGTCTCTGTGAGGCTGCTCTCCCTTCCCCTCAGATGACCCCGTTTATCACCCCCCCGACAGCACCCTGCGCACTGGCGGGCATCATCTCTAGGGGGTTCAGCGGCTGAGGGGTGACTTCGCTCTGGGCCGAGGCAAGCGAGCAACCCGGGAGGCGGCGCGAACGGCGTCCGACCGCTGCCCAGCCCGCCGCCTGACCCCGCCGCGGATAGCCTGCGGGGCTGGGGATCAGAGGAGCGGGGAGACCCGGGCGTTGCGCCCCCCGCTAGGCCCGACTGCAAGATGGCGGCCCCGCCCTGCCGCCGCCCGCCCCGGCCAAGATGGCGCCCGGCGCCCTCCCCTTGCCGAGCGGCCTCCCCGCACGCGGCAGGCCGGGCGCGCGCCCACGGCCGCCACGGCCCCGCCCCGCGTCTGCGCGCTGGGTCCCGCCGGCGCCGCGCGGTCGCGGATCCCGACGTCAGCAGCGTGCGCCGCCGCCCCCTGCCGTCCGCGGGGGAGGGAGCGCCTGCGCGCTGCGGCCGTGCTCGGTGCGGGAGGCTCGGTGGGGGCTGGCGATGGCTCCGGCGAGGCGCCGCTCAGGTACCGCCGGCGGCGACGGAAGGGGCCCGGGCTGAGCGCCGAGGTCCCGGCGGCCGCGCTGGAGCGAGCCCCGGTGGCAGTCTAGGGTGGAGGGGAGCACGGCGCGCGCGGGCCCGCATTGTTGGCCGGAGGCGGCGGGAGGAGGAGGAGGGGCGGGCGGCGGCGGCCTGGCTGCGGCG